>JAJJMA010066962.1:0-28260 GCA_023529015.1 Papaver nudicaule
GGTTTCAACATACTCGAATGGTAAATGCCATGCTTAATCAGCGCGTGTCATTCATGGATCAAGACTAAGAAACTCGGTTTCATAATAAAAACAAGTAGATTAGAACATACATATTGTAGGAAAAGGATGCAAACAAAGAGAAAATAAGTAAAGACTACTTAATGGTACTTGAACTCCTGTAAGGCTTTCTGAAAAACTTCACATTGTTCTTTCCTTAATGTTCACCTTCAATCCATTTTTCATATGAAGGTTTATGAATGGTTTAGGGCAGACATCATGACCTTCCACTACTTCAATGTGGAAGTTGAATAGCACAGCTGCAACAACAGACTTCATCTGTGTAAAAGATATGTCTTTACCTAAACAAGTTCTCGGTCCGATGTTGAACGGAAAAAATTTGGATGTCGCTTCGAAACTTATCTTACCATCTCCGGTTATCCATCGCTCCGGCTTGAATTCCAAACAATCTTCACCCCAAATCCATGGCATTCTTCCAGCTGAATAAAATGAAAGTATTATCTCCATTCCAGGAGTCACCAGAGTCCCATCTGGGAGTACATCTTTCTTAACAACAGATTTTCGGTTAAGAGGAAGTGGTGGGTATAACCTTAACGATTCACACAAAGCCGCATGCAAATAAACTAATCCTTTCAAATCATCTGAATCGAAAACCACTGGCCAGTTATGGTTTCTCATAGTTTCTTCCTCCCTATTCTTTAAAGACAATACTGAACTCAACTCATCCAAGATCTTTGTCTCGACAGAAGGTGTTTCCGAAACTAACCAGAAAAACCAAATGAGACCTGCCGTAATAGTGTCTCGCCCAGCTATGAATAAATTCAGCATTTCATCTCGAAGGAAAATGTCTTTGTTAGCCACAGAGGAAACAACACTACTCTCATCTTCTAGAGCTTTTATGTAAGTCGATAAGAGATCATCTGTTTGAACTCCTGCAGACAAGTCATTTCTCTTTTGACGAATGTATTCTTCAAAGAGTTCATCTATCTTTTTGTGAGCTTTGGCTAGCTTTCTTTCTCTTCCAATTCCGAACAAGCGCAGTGATTTCCATAGACATATAGGCATCGCGTTCCGGTAAAGTATGGCATCTTGTGCATCATCCACAGCCACGGCTAATTCATGTGAAGGGAGCTCTAAAGAGAGATACTTTTCATACCTTCCAAAAATCACACTTATGTTAATATCAAAAGCTAATCTCGAACAAACGTCTTGTAAATCAATGCTGAATCCTTTTTCAGCTGCACGAGCTAAAAATGGGACTAGTTGCTCTTCAACAACCTTACGGCAAGTCTTCGCAACAAGGATTTTGAGTTCTGATAAAGTAAAACATGCATGAGCCATTCTTCTTCGTACTCTCCAAGAATCAGAATCCACATTAAAGATCCCATCACCAAGTATATCGAAGGCCTCCCTGAAGTTTTCTCCTTTGGGGAAATTGATAAAGTTGGTTTTAAGTATGTATTCGATGTTTCGAGGGTCGCAGGTTGCAAGATATCTAAGTTTCGTGAAGATAGGTCCATCAATGAAGAAAGAACCTTTACCTATTGATCTGAACACTTCGGTTCCCCATTCTGGTATTCGGTTTGAATTCTGTAAAAGTGATGGAATGCTTCCAAGGAAAAGACAGTAATCTATGGCTTGACTGTTGCGTTTGATGTAGAAACCTAGAGTTAGAAAACCACCAACGAATAAGATAAGTATAGGAAGAAAATGCATGATATCGTCCATTTGTGCCATCACTAATGTTATCGCTTGATAATCAAGCCACTTACTTGGAGTAGAACTTATAAGCTTCAACTGAAGAATCGTATTAGTTGTGTATATCTAATCTCTAGAGTCTACAGCTAGCTAGCATTAGTTATGAGATCTCATTGAATGCACTCAACCAATCTGAAAGTGAGACCTTAGCAAAGCTAATAATGACACGGCCTATTTGAGAAAGCCAAACTTCAATTCGAAAGCTATAATGACTTCTCTTTGTTTGGATGTTAAAATCGTCGGATTCATGTTTCTTAAACAAAGCTCACACATCACATGCGTTCTGTTCCACGCAGTGCGCACTTGTTACTCTGATGTCCTAATAAAGGCTTGGACTTGATTGTACTTGAAAAACTGGCTTGCAAGGAAAATATGTGGCCATGGGATGTTCAGTCTAACACTTCACTCTAACCACACCATATGTGAGTAATTCGATAAACATCCGTTTTAAGACTTCAGCTATCGGATCATCTTTACGTTGGTTTACAAGAAAATATTGTTCGACTGGCCCGATTCACGTGCCTTTGGACTACCAGTTGAGCAAAATAAAAATGGACAGAAGGACTCTGTGCTGACGACAACTGCAGATAAATTTATTGTTCTGTTTTTCTTTATTAAGCTAAAGTTAAACATCAGCATAGAAAGAAAGGGAAATATATCTAACTAGGGTTGAAAAACAGAGGAGACCATTTATTAGACTTTTGAGCTTGTATTGGGAATCTGAGACGGACTTGTTCTTTGTTTGGATAGTCAGCAAAGCAACATCAATTAACTGTAGAAAAATGACAACTTTAAATTTGCTCCTAGTGGCTAACTTTATAGCAGAGTAATCACTGGGATGTGCGAGGTCGGGTCGGGGAGTCCCTCTTCCACACCATGTTTTTTTTTTCTGTATGCAGGAAAGAAACCTCTATGCTAAGCCGGATCACGATACACCAGTAAACATTTCTGTGAACTCACTCAGAGTTCCGTATTACTGGCTCTTGCAGTTCTGTTTGCTCCATTCAGCCAAGCGGAATCTCACATCAAAGTACAAACCTGGCGTAGCCCTAGGTTATTGCTATGAGTTCTGTTGAGATATGATAACATATTTTTTTAAGACAGATGTGCTGCTTAGATGAACACCGTACAATCGTACCGTTTCACATAAGGCTGCAAGCAGGTGAACTAACCCTTTTAAATCGCCGTAGTTAAAAACTCACGGCCGGATGAAACTAAGCAACCAAATTAGACTGGATTTCATCCGTGTCTCTTCCTGCAATGATGAAACTCAACATTGCATCTCTAAGAAACTTATTATCACTACCAAGTTCATCCTTATGTAAGATGATAAGAAATCAAATGTCTGAAGACTCTGAACCCTTTCAGCAAACCTATTCTCATTTGAGAAATCAAATTTTCAAATATTTGAGCTACTTTCTTCTGAGCTACTGATAACTTGCTGTAACTACGAAATAATTCACACAAAAAAAAAGAAAAAAAAAAAAGAAAAAAAAAGGCATTGTACATGGAGTATATGCCTATAAATTAGTGCTTTATCTGCATCATTAGCAGCTTCAGCTAACTCATTAGAAGGAAGCTCTACTAAAAATTACCTTTCATGTCCCTACGAGCAAAATGGTTCACTGTAGATGATTTTATAACCTCGCGCGAAGTTCAAACAGAAAAGCAAATCTTGAACATATTTCTAATAAATCAAAAAGGATCCTGTTTTCTTGAACATATTTCTAATAAATCAAAAAGGATCCTGTTTTAGCTGCATAAAATAGAAGTGGAACTAACTGATCTTTAACTTCCTTATGGCTCATTTTAGCAACTAGGGTTTTAAAATCTGATGATGAAAATCCTACATGTACCGTTTGTCTATGTTGTTGAAATTGGTTGGTCTTCTAAGTTTTGGGGATGACAAGTTACAAGATATCTAAGATTTGAGAAGATAAATCCATATTTCAGTCCACCATTCTGGAAGACGGCTGGAATTCCATAACACAGATGGAAGTGTGCCAAAGAAAATCAAGTAATATATGGCCTGGGTGGTGTCTGAGGTACAAACCCAGAGAGAAAAAACAAAGGAAGACACAGCAGATCACAGGATATACCTTCGAGAGGGACAGACAAGAAGATTGAAGATGCTCAGAATCCATAGTCGCTTCTGTAGTGTAAGCTAGAGAAAGAAGATGAGGAAATAACTAAACAGAATTCAACGAAATAGCTCCAACATATAATACTGCTCAACAAAACCGAAAGACGTGCAGCTACCAAAAATTATCATAAAAGTACAACTAAATCTCAATGGACTTGAACGAAGAGTTATGCATTAGGATTTTCATATGCAGCAACTCACACACAGGGATAAGGGTACGTGTTTCAGGCACAGAACTTAATACTTTTAATAGAAGTAAACAGCACCTTGTATCAAATGTACCAATATTTAACATTGTTAACTACTCCCTATGTATATCTACAATTTTTTGACCACAAAACAAACAATTAACTATATGACATACATAAACTTCATATACTACCCTTCCCAAAATTATCATCTATGTTCAAAGCAGAAATAATCCAACTTCATTATACTTTGCAGGTAATAGAAAAACAGAAAGAACAAGAAGATTCAAGTACCAGAGACTGGTTACGATTGGCGGAGCTGGGATTTTTGGTTAGGAGGGGTTATGGCTGAGTAAGATAAATTACCGACCGTATTTTAGTCAAATTGAGAACGAGCCCAGTCTTCAACTTTCACGGTTACAATAACATTAATGAAAAAGCATGTCCAAGCTCCAAATCTGAATGTACAGAAGTCAGAACGCATAATTATAATAGACTTATTTCCACTGGAAAAAAAAAGGAGACGAATAACGAACAAACAATTTTTAGCTGCACAGCTCCGAAAGTTTGCTTGCTGGTTAGAGGTTTGAGAAAAGCCCAATTCAACTATCATGACAGAACTGATATCAATCTTATTCCAAACTTCGAAACTTTTGCAGCATATAAATCGATCAAAATAAGTACATGCATGCAGATCCAACAGTCACAAACAAATTCAAACAGAAATGAACATCTAGCAGTCGTCTAAGGCCTGGCTATTGAGTTTGCAGTTAAAAACCTAGAAAGAGATAACAAAAGAAACAACAATATACTACAGACCACCCCTTCAAGTTGAACAACAAGAAAGATTAATTGTATCAGAAGTGAGCTTAACAATCAACTGACTAATATATGGAGATATTTAAAAGTAAGAATTGAGCTTATAATTCAACTAATTGATAGAGGGAAATATTTGGTGATACTTATATCATTAAATTGGTGCTATTAGCTTAAAAGAAACAAACAATCAAATCCAATCTTCCTTCCACGTGCAAATTGCCAGACACTGGGTTGTGGAATAAAACTACAGATTAGAAGAAGCTGGTCTAGTCATTAAATAGGGACTTCGACTCAGCAAAATGAAAGAGAGATCTACAAATGCTCTCAATAATGGAACCTTACTATGACAATCAATTGGCAACTAAGTAATCACATGGTGGTGGTCCTGATTTAAAAAACAGACTGATCAGATTGAAAAAGCTGCAAAAAGGCAAGTGTAATAATGAGTATTGAAGACTGAAATTCTTCAAATTCACCAATCACCAATCACCATACATGAGATGATTGAAAGGATGAAGATGTGATTCTTGGTGACGACTGATGAGACCATTTTCAGCAAACTAAGGCTTCTAATCCCATCTCTGGTTGGCTGGATATCCATGGTAGAACATGGAAGTAGTAAAAAAAAGAGCATTTTCTAAATGGTGATCCAACTTATTGAACAACAATCAGGCCTTAGATCCTTTTTTATGAGGCGCCAATCCACAGTATGCGGTGCAATAAAATCATATAAGGAAATATTAATTGCCACACTGAGCAGCTACATACGACAGACTTTGACCCTCTATGTTTATAAGAGGAAGTTTATACAGCAAATGACATAACATCTTATAGATAGTGAACTACTTGTACCAGAAGAAAAGTATGCGAACTCACCTTTCAAGAAGACTTTTTCTTAAGCTTGTAAGGGTATTTCTGGTAAATAGAAATGCTGCTGATCACAAGTGGCAATGCCCAAAGACAGTAAATAGACGGTGGTCTGCCATCAAAAATAAACTGCAGCAACGCGGTTACCAGTAACGCTGAAACAATGACAAATCCCTGCATACATACATAATAAGATGAGAAAAAAATGAAAAAGACGCATCTAGGGATGGTGCCTCTCATTCTAACACACCCGACCATAATAACTTTAAAATAAAAAAAAAACTTAAATGCACGGCCACATTTTTGTTGTCTTCTCATTTGAATTTGATCACATACATTTTATGGCAGGTTCTAACAGGTGCCTCGACAGATAGGTCTCTATTACATTTCTTGGACATTTTCAAACTTAGCAGTACTAAATCAAAGAAGAATTTCGGGATTGCGAGGAAGAGTGTCCAGATAGACTGGGTAAAGCAAATGGATCTAAGACTATTTTTCCATATTACAACCTCAAGACTACGCCGTTTACAAAGTTTGAGTATTCTACTTGCCTTGCGAACGCCACCAGCATGAGCCGTAACAAGTCCAACAAGGATTCCACCAGCAGCATTGGTTAGGATTGGTATCTGAGCCGATAAAAGGCAATAAACACAAAAAGAAATAAGACAATAAACAAAAATAACATAGCACCACAATACCGCAACCTACTCGACGATACAAAGATATGAGAAACCGTATAATGATTCGACTACGAAATACATTCAACGGTCGGAAAAAAGATGTCAGAGAAGGAGACATGGATTCATCTCATGCAACTCGAGCCTAAAACTTCCAAAATTTCCCAAATAGTTTCAATTTATATGACAAAACAACTATTTCCAGAATAAGCAATCAGGTTAAGAAGACAATCAAGATAATGCCCTACAGAAAAAATAAGTAAAATGATAAATACTGAACATGCGCAGACTGAGACCATTTTGAAAAACAGAAATTAATAAGAAAGGCTATAAAATCTTAATGACCACATAATATTCTCAAGACTTTGAACGATAATTGTAGGTATCAACTAAAAACATGCCAGTTATGATAGCATGAGCAGACAATGATAACTAGCTAGAACGACGCTGGATGCCTATTACCAGGGTGAATGCAGTCCAACCATAAAAAAATCCATGCTTTCTGATCTGTTCTCCATCTGGAGACTGGTAGGTACTTGCCAGCAAGCACAGGCTTCCAACAACCGACATTTCTACAGTCATTAGGTATGAACTATGCTTTTTCACCTGAAACACAGAGAAACCATAATGGAAAGACAGTTAGGTGCCTTAAATCCAGGAAGTCTCAACTCTGAAAAATATTGTCAATAGTGAAGAGTGACTAACCTGAGAAGCCCACTGACAGAGAGAGGAAGCTAAGCCCGAGAGTACAGATGCAACCAAAACAGGAATAATACCATGAAATAAAATCAGATCAGAGTCACTACCACTAGAGCCCTTGCCCGTGCCTTCCCCAACGCTTAGTAGAACAGCCGCAAGAATCAACAAGACAAGACCCCCAATTTGTTGAACTGATTGCTTTTGCCTGTATATAGAACTCAGAAACAAATGGGAAAAACATTGGCAAAGACCATAGAACGTGGCAACTATATAGACTTATTTACGAGCATAATCAGTCAAAAATCTAACATCAGGATATCTATGGTGCATTGAGGGGTATATCTTAATTCTTAGAAAAGCATATACAGTATTCAATTTTTTACTATCAGATAACTTTCCTAAAATAATATTGAATGGGAGCTGAGACTATGGTATCACAATTAAATTAGGATAGCAATGATAGATTGATAGTTATGGACCTACCGCAATATGAGATAGGTAAAGAAAGCTGTGAAAAGTAGCTTTGTCTGATTGAGCATTGAGAAGGTAAGGGAATCCAGATTCTTGTAGGAAATCTGCAACAAGCTATTTTGCAGTGCATATATAGCTGCCGGAAGGCCTGATGCCGTCAATGCACCAATCAAAGTCCATTCTTTGTACATTTTTTTCAGATTTCCTTCTTTCATGAGAAATAGTGCACAAACAACCTACGGAAAAGAAGTTCTAATCATGTCTACATAAAACAAAAACAACCAAGCAGCAAAATAAACTACTCTAGTTTGGGACTCACCTTTGCTACTTCACATGCCAGAACAGATGAAGTCACAATAACCTCTCGCCTGCAGCAAGCATAAACAAAGAAAATGTTACAATACACGGCATAAATTCATAATACATCATTCTGCATTTAATTTTTCTTCTGGTAGTTTGCTAAAACCATCTGAGTGTCAACATGATCAAAAATATATTGCACATTCAACAACAAACTACGTGAAATGGGTGAGGGAGATGGAAAGCAATAATTAGAAGCAGCTGGAAAGCATGGATGTGATATCACCAGAAACTCGTAAAACTCTTCTCAATTCTCATAATCAAACGTAAGCAACCGTGAGTTAAATAAATATGCTACTACATTAAAGTATTTCATATATGAGTCCTGAGAGTGACAACTGAGTTTGTTGAGAGTCCTGAGACCCATGTTTGAGACGGATGATAAAACAGCTGGCCAAGGGTTATTACCGTAATAATAGTATGTGGGGAACCAAAAGAGATGTGGCCAAGCGGTAACAATTTTATATTGTTAAGTACTAAAAATGATATTCTATCAAAGAAAGGTAAAACCCTACAGCTGTAAGAGCTGAAAGCCGTTAGCATTACCACAGCCATTGGAGCAGCTGATTTAAAAAATACAAATTATAACTAAAGCACATTATCACTTTCGCGTTTCAGTTGTTTTCCAATTCAGTGTTCAACATCTTATAGCAGAGTAGGTCACTGATACCACATACCTTTATCATTGTCACATAGGAAAGCGAGTAGACCAAAGAAAAGAAACACAAATGGACTAAAACAGACAGCTGCAGAATGAAAGCGAGACATGGCCAATACACTAACAGAGACAACGAGATAACTCTAGCTTCCTGCCACAGTAATAAGTATCGAAAGAATTGAATTGGTAGGCGGATACATGTATCTAATGGCATGTAACTAAGGGAAAGGGAGGAGGGTATATCAAAGAAATCAAATTAGCATGTAAGTATGGGAAAGAGGAGGATACAAAGGGGAAACCAAGCATTTTTCAGTTTTATCATGCAACAGCTTTACCAAATCATCCTGACACATTCTAAGAGTATACTCGTTGATAGTTCCAGGCATTCAACCGAGCTGGTGGTAAGGCTGGAAATAAAGGATCTGAGGCATAAGTTGAAATCTTTGAATGATTTTATAAATCAGGCTAGTTTCATGTTTGGAGTGAAAATGATTGCTTAAGGTTTCTTGAGGAGAGGTATATCTTGTAGTACCAAATTGTCATTTAGATACTGAATCTCTTAATGACTATGGTTACATTCTTTTCCAACAGATTGAGATGGCATCATTCAAGTCTGGCCTTAGTTAAAGCATTATTAGCATGCTATTGTTCAATAAATGCACCCACTAGACTCAGTCTCTTTCTTCACCGTCACCTTGGTTACTGTATACCTCCTGCTATACTACAATGAACACATTGACAATCATGCAAGTCGAAAGAACCACACTAAACTGAAATTAGGATTAGTAGTAGTAGTACCGTAAACATATCAAAACCGAATTTTGGTCTTTAAGTTCCCATCATTGGATTCATTACCCACATTAATTAAACTCTTGATACACCACATTCCCTAACCCTAATTCAATTTCCATTGAACATGTAATTCTCGCATTTCATAGTAAAATAGGGAGCACAATTTTAATGTTAGAAGATTGAAAAGCAGAATCGTGTATGAAAAGAGGCACTTACTTGATACATCGTTTTGAAATCAAGGGTTGCGCACCATACTGAATAGTAAGTAGAACCAGATAGAACCAAACTTTTCCGCTTACTTTATCGGTAGTTGGAGGAGGAACCTCATTCCGTTTGAGTTCTGAAGAAGTAACTGGTTCCAAATTACGTTTGATCACCGCCATTGGCGATGAATAAAAATAATTAGGGTTTTTGATTCTTCTGGTAGGGGAAGGGAAATTGCACAACGTCTCTCTCTATTTTTACCAGGGGGACTTGAAAATTCTTTTCAGCGGATTTATAAGAATGGTCAAACTTTGACTGCGACGCCTTTTACGATTATCACCCGTCAAAGTCAAGCCTCAAACTTAAACCCAAGCCCATGAACCAGACAAACGGCTTGTGCGAGATTCGCAGTCTCGGTCCCTGGCCGAGACGGATGTCCCAATTTTTATTTTAATTTATTATTATTACTAGTCGGCAACCCGTGCTACGCACCGGGTAGGGATGATTGTTCTTGTTATGCCCGGTTTTTAATTAGAATGAAAGCATCTCAATTATAGTGAAAAATATAGATTACCATTAAAGCATCACAACTAAAAAATGCAGACTTTTGTGGCTTTCTTTTCTTGAGTCCATAAGCATATTCATACGTCATTGATCTTTTCTTGTATCTAAAAGCATAATTCATAAATCATTGATCTGTATTTTGATAATTCCTATTAATAACCATTAAAAATAATGAATATGTCATAACAATTAAATACTAATTAAGCTTGAATGTCAAAAGAAAAACCCTTACTGAGCACAAAATAAACTCCTACAAAGGAAAGATAAGCTACCATGCAAATCACAATTAAATAACCTAAATTCTTAAGAACTTGAGTTTGTTGTATTGTTTTCTTCATCCACGTTGTTGATTGACATGTCAGGATAAAATATTTTACTAAACTGCAATTCACTGAGTGAACGACCATGGTTTTTCATCAGCATCCGTTATTAAGATCCCATATGTGAAAACCCTATAAATATTTATAATAAGATTTGATTACATAAATAGCCAGGTTAGTCAACATAAACATGGATTTCTATTGGTTTAGAATCTTCTACATTTCGTGGTCGTTGAAGTGTTATTAAGTCTATTCGATCTATGGTTGCGAATTATGTTGTCCTGCATAATTTTTTATGTGGATTAATATGAGAGAATGCACCTGGTAAGATTGTAATTGTTAATTGGGAGTAGCGGGGCTTCGCCCCGCCCCGGCTGTTCAGATTCAATGGAATATGTCTTAATTGAAACGAATCTAACGTACTCTTGAAAAAAAAAAAAACTTAATTAGATATGGATAACAGAGTTAATCACCAAGTGCAACATACAACTGAAGCAACAGTTACTATCTATCCAATAGATAACTGTTAATTTGGTTTGACATGCCTTCGTCACACCACATCATAGTTTCAAATTGTTGCAATTTAGTTTCTTATGTGACATGATTTGTGACTTACTGTTTCCTTAGCTATTTTGGTACCAACATGTCTTTATGAAATGGAACTACTCTCAAAAAAAAAAAAAAAAAAAAAAAAAAAAAAAAACTGATATCTTAAGACATGGATGATAAATTAATTAACTATTGCAACATAAGGAACAATTACTATTTATCCAATAGATAATTGTTAATTTTCGTCGCACCACACATAATTTAAAAATTGCCACAATTTAGTTTCTTATCCGACATTGCGCATTGTTTTTCTAGATGCATTAGAACATCGCTAATTAATTAGGTAATCTAAAATCAATGCATCCCAGCATATCTTGTTATGCAATTGAATATGATTTATGTGTATTATTTTTTTGGTGGGTTCATATGAAATAACGCACCAAATAATTATAATGGTAACGGTTGCCCATGTCTAGGAGCTAATAACTTGTAGGACAGTAGAACTGCAAATAAAGACGTCGGGCAAGGAACAAAGGAAAAAAAAAAAACAATATCATACTCCATGAACTAACTGCAATAAAAATCTATAACTAAAAATTATAACTAAAATCTATAATTACATGAATCCCCTGTAATATCAGATGTCAAACCCAATATTCTATGGCAGAGAAAAGAAATACCATTTATACAATATATCATAAATCTTTTGGGCTTGGGAATATCAGGGTATAGAGTGAGTGCACACCATCCTCACCTAGAAGAGGATAATGAAGCCTAAAAACGCTCGGTCATCTCATCAGGCTCATGACCTAAAGGATATACGTTCGAATCCCGTTAGTGTTCTACCCACTTAGTTCAGCTGGCTTAGTTGGTGATACATCCACAAAATTAATTTGCATTTTCTTCGGTGGAAAGATTGCAACTCTCTATTGAATTTGTCGATGCCTCTGACAATCGGAAGAAATAACTTCTGGATTGAACCGTTTTCGGATCATGTTTCCCTCGCTTACCCTTGGGTGGACCGTGCCTAATAGAAATAGGCTAAGCCGTTGCTCTATGCAGTTTAACCCGTGTTATGCTCACTTACCTTTGAGTGGACCGTGCCAAATTAACAGGCTTAGCCCCTGCTCTATGAATTATAAGATACAACCCTTGGCATGACGTAAGGAAAAACTTAAGTAAGATCATCTTATTCAATCCCCCAATCAGCTATTTCTTTACTGCACTGCACACAAAGGGCCGTAAAAAGATGCTAAACAACTGAAAAAATGGTGCCATTAAGAACGATTGTACGCATAGCATTGTTAAAACAGAATGGGCATAAATAGTTACTTAACTGTACCACAGCATATATTTAAGGGTGCTACTGCTACAGTTCAATTTGTGTAAAATTTAGAAGCATTACCTATAGATTTCAGAGAGTTGAAACTTCTTGGGTGCCTCAACCTAAAACATGTAATTACCAATTCTATCGGGTGACTGGACATATAGGAAAAACTGAAGGTATACATACACCCCATCCTGCAGTTATATGGGTAATCAATTCTGTAATCGTGCCTTATCATATCCTGCCATAAATAACCAATCAGAACAGACACATACCCACACCTTCTATTGGATTAAAGGACATGATTACACTGCGCGAATGTAGCAAGCAATTTGATTTGGAACCTAAGACCCGAAAAAACCTTTACTCCATGACCTAAATACCACTCATGTTTGTTTGGCATGCTGCTGAGCTTTAATGTCACTTTTGTATCCTTGCTCTACCATGAAACTGAAGCATATAGCCTATATAATGTCATTGCTTAGGTCCTCCTGAGCTTTCTCACTTTCTGCAGCCAAAGAAGCAAAAAACCTCTATATTGCCAATCTAGTTGAGAATCTACAACAACTTATATAAGATGTACCCAGATTGGACCAACACAACAAATGACACTTCAATTATTTGCAGGACATGGTTAAATACCGACGATTGGACCTGACGTGAATCGAACACGTAACCTTCTGATGTGGAATCAGAAGCGCTACCATTGCGCCACAGTTCCATGGTCTAAAAGACTTGTTTTAGTATGGGACATAAGCAGCTGGAAATCGAGCTGCATAGACAATAATTTACCAATGCTAACTCAGATACAAAGATATCCATTCTTTCCACATCTGGCAAATCACCATTCGCTAAATTAGGATCCACCTCCTGAATAGTTTATCACCCTAAACACATCAAAATATACTACCCCTAATTCATATTAACACACTGCATCATTATTAATTTTCGGAAACTCATATGTATTCAAAAGTCGTGATTATTATATTGACAAAAAGTGCACATGTTATTATAAGAGCAGTCAAATAGGCTCTGTTCAATATAGATCTGAAGAACGGAAAAAAAAAAAAAAAACAATGTGTGTACATGACATTGTTGAATTGAGGTATGAACCTACTAACATATATTGAAAGTTTGATTTCTAGCCTTAACTTATTTGAGTTTTTGAGTTTTAAAATGTGACCTATTATTCATGGTTAAGATGACTCCACATACAGACTTAATCATATAAACGAATACCATAAACTAAATAATGCTAAAGTAGGTGGGAGTTTTGAGCCTTCTCTTCCACTTTTTGTAGCTGAGTGTGTTGTTGGTAAATTAACCACAAAACAAAAAACAAAAGAAGTCGAGACATAAACATCCTGATAACCAACGAAAAAGTCGACAAACCAACAAAACATAACAAAACATAACATAACAAAAAAATAACAAAGTAGATGCGAGGATAGTACTGTACCTGTAGAAGAAATGATCACCAGATAATCCTCTCCTATATTATCAGAACTTAAATTCAACCACAGGTCTTCAAAAGCACAAATCTGTTCACAGTCATGAGCATAAAATGAAGTTAAACCTCAACGTGAAATCAAAGCTCACATGTAATTAATATTACTTGTTCTATCCAATTTTAAACCGATCAGTGCCACTACTACTACTACTACTTAATAACTCTAATTGCTCCCAGATCCCGAATCTTTCCCATCACTCTGCAAGATTACCAAGCAAAACTATTAAAATTTTAAATGTACAAATCGTTCAAAGCCAAATGAAAATCATAACTAAAATTCACCAATAATTTTGTTATTGTTATTATTGACCGTAAATATTAGCATTTCAATAGCAAGTCTACAACTATACATGTTTAAATGTCGCATCCCTACTTCTCCCGACAATAACTTTCTGAAATTTCCCGGCTTTCATGCAGCCGTGATCTGATAACTACAAACTTTTCTAACGCCGTGGCTTTCTAAACCATGGTAAGGTGCCCCTTTAGTAACACACTAAAATGGGATACACAAACTTTAAATCAACTGTCATGCATGAAAGAATTAAACTCACAGTGGCTTAATGTATCACGGCTTCTCCATAGCACTTAAGATTTATAACACATTGCCTTAATGACATTTGGTATTCACATCCATAGCCATGTCTCGTTGCTTCTTCCCCAATAACGCTAACATACAATTGTTCCCCGTGTATCTAACCACCTGATCAAATGAGATGAGGCAATATCAGTAATATTCTTGGGGCTCCTTACAAATACTTAACGCTAAATATGGAATCCAGAGCTCCCTACAAATTCTCAATAGCATGCATGACCAATTCTCTGAACCCTAACATGACAAATTTTCTATCAACACATTTGAAAAATGAACGTGGCATGACGGTTCTGATATTGTGTATACTTATAGTACCCTTAGTTTGCTTTCATTCCCATCCCCTCAACCAGGCAACATGAAACACAAACAACAAAACCTAATTATCTAACAGTTGCAGTTGTGCTTAGTACTAAAATCAAAATTATAGAAATTTTATTTGTCTAATAGCTAAAATATTAGAAATAAAATTAAACAAATTGCAATTAAATATAAAACACAGATCAATTAATATTATTCATCCAAAGTTAAAGAGGTGGCTTAAACACCAAAGAAATCGCACCCACAAAATTAGAACGCAACAAAACTATAGAATGAGTTAATATCATTCATTAAAAATTACGAAATAAATAATTTCTAAAGCACACAAACTAAATCCATAAGTTGAAATCACCCAGACTAACAATCTATTCATAATTTTTTGATTCAGTTAACGTAGTTCAGTGTTTCAAAAATCTACTCATATTTTTCCTTCGCTAAAACTCACTAATTTCGCCTAGTCGGCAATTCTCCATAGATATGTACATCGTCGAACTCTTATTACTGGAAGGCAGAACTCTACAACAATCTCTTCTCCGCGACTGCAACAAAAACCAACAGAATGCTAATCAAAATCAAAGTTAACAACAAACAGCAATGACAGCAGGACAGGTGCAATTATCTATCCAGAAGAAACTTGAGACCCTCTGCCATCAAAGTGGGTTTGTCAAATTGAGGTACTTTTTTGAGTGAGAGAAAAATAGGAGATGGAGAGAGCAGAGACGATGCGGCAGGGAAAAGGAGAGTTAGAAAAGTTGGGGTTTTGAGTATCGTAATTGTTTAACAGTCATATTGTTCTACTAACCATTAATCTCAGAAGAACTAAACTCAAAACCTATCCCAATAAAAACAAAAATTGAGCAATACAGATACACAAAACCACAAAACAGGAGAAACAAAAAATCATTACCTTACACACGTCCTCTGATGCTACCATTCAGTGTTCTATCAAAGCCAACTCATAATGGTCGAGCAGTAACAAATAAGATCAACCACAAATCCTGCAAAGCAAGTTAATGAGAATGAAATATCGAATTGGCGAAAGTACAAAGCTCACCGCGAGAGTAACTATAGCAATGAGCAATGAGTTGATAGTAAACCTTCCGCTCTTCTGAAGCAAAGATCTTCAGACATATTGAATATCTTCGTAGAACAGTTAAATGAGAGCACAACTGGATAGCAATGAGAATTCATTATTAAGCCAATATTCCGAATCTATGATAATTGGTAAAGCATCAGCTTAATCGGAATATGGAATACCCTTCAAGAGCCTTCTCGCGACCTGCACATAGAGATGGAATACATGTACCTTTAGATGAGGTAACCAATTTTGTCTGAAAAATACAGAACATCCTATATATACCAAGCAACATCCAAAGGATTTCCATAATGAAACAACACATATGTTTGCCACTGACCTGTCACTTAAGCTCCGTTCAATATCGAACTTGCAAGCTCATCTTGCATTTTGACATCATCTGATCTTATAATCAGTTATACTCCATCTTTATGATCCATATGAAATGATGTTGTTTTTACTGCATTACCATATGAAAGTATAGGAAACTGCAAGATTAGGGCCTCCTTTACATTTAAAAAAAAAAATCAGAAGTTTGGAAACAGTGATTCTTAAAATCTTAATTATACCTGCTGATGTTGGAAACCCGTCACCTATAAAATCCCAAAAAAGGAGGAATCAGTAAAGACTAAAGAACACGGAAGAGAAATAGAAGAAACTTAAAAATCAAAATAAAAAAGAGAAGAGAAGCAAACCCTAATTTCTTTCTGGTTTGAATTGAGAAACCATTGCATACAAAACCTTGAAACCATAAATAAAGAAAGAAATCGAACAAAGTCTACACAAAAATTCTAAATCCTAAAATGGAATTCTGGTATCACCTGTTATGCTACTCCATCATCAACAACAAAATCGAACTAAGTTTCTTCTCGGTTGTTGTAGCGGGGAAAATTTAGGTTTTGAAGGTACATATAAACCCGGTGTGAGAATACGAAACGAAACCCAGACATATTGCCCTTTTTACAATAAAAAAAAAAGAAAAAGAAAGAAAATATTTCACTGGGAATTTTTTTAATTTTTTTTCATCTATTATACACGGAAAAGATATTTTTTTCCTAATTCACGTCCATAAGACAAATCCTAGGTCAATACGTATCAGATTCTAAAGGAATCGATATAAAAGAAAAAATTTCAGATAATGGAAATATTGTGTTGAATGAGATTTTCTAACGTATTTTTTAGCCGAAAATAGCTTGTCTTTATACATTTTTTCAAACCCATATATGTTCTTTCCAAATACCGAAATAAGATCATTATTCTAAATATAAATGTTTTTTAAGTAAAGGAATGAAAATATATTACTCTTCTTTATTTTTTTTGCATAAAAGAAATTACTGGTTTAATATATTGCAATTCCTTTTTTGCTTAAAAATATATTTATTTTTCCTATAAATAGCTATTTAATTACATTTTGAAATTAAACAATCTCAATCACACATACGAAACCTAAATTCAACGGTGCAAGATTTTAAAAAAATTGTGTAAAGCAAGTGTAAAAAAAAACAAATATATCGGCCAATCACAATCAATACTTTCATTACCCACGCGGGTGACTAAACTATATTGATTCATGACCATCGATCTAACTGGTTGAATAACACTTGAACGGCCACGAAATGTAAGCGATTCTAGGCCAATAGAAAACCATGGTTATGTTCACCAGCCAATAGGAACGTAGGTTAAAACGACTTTCAATGTGGAGTGAGGGATGGTATTGAGTGTTTAGGTTGTTGATTATTATTTTTTTTTTATACAAACGGATGTCCCAAACTTGGCGATACGATTTAGCTGCTTAAATCTTTCTTCTTCTCCTTGAGGTTTGATCACAATACGCTTCGACTACATTCACAGAGATGCTAACGGTGTTGTGCATGCTCTGACTAAACATGCTTTCAAGCATCATATCCGAAATTGTTGGATATCTCCTTAAATCTCCGACTGCATCTTTTCTGTTCTGGATGTTGTCCACAACATTTTTTTTTGTTGTTGTTGTATTTCTTTCTTTTTTATGGAAAGAAAAGAATTAATTCTAGTTTACTACATGATTAATGTGTTGCTATCTTACGGTTAGAAAGAACTTAAATAACTAACTTAATTCTAATTCTAGGAAAATGATACACACTATAACAAATCTATGTAGGTCATCAAGTTTTACTCATAAGTTTGGCTTTTATAGTAATTACTTGGGACATGATTTTGAAAGTATCGTCTAACTAGTTGCAACTTGTAACCACATAACTTTTACTTACTATTATATAAATGTTTCATCTTTTTCTTAAGGGCTATTTAACCGATGGTACCCAGCAAATGACCAACTGCCGACTTTGGTACCCAATATTTCGAATATTAAGGGTTGGTACCTGGATCGGATGTTGACCGTCAAGACCATCTTTGACCTAACAGTTTCCTATTTTTTTTCTTTTTTAACTCAATTTCTTAAATATTTGTTTATTAAATTATAAAAAAAACAAACAAATCTAGTAATCATGTGCGACATGTGGACCAAAATTACTTCAAAAAAACAAAAAAAACATGTGGATCAAAATTATACAAACAAATCAAAAAAACAAATCTAGTAGCTCCATTATACATCGGTGCTTGCATCCCTTTCCCTAATTCACCTTTTTAGTTGCTTCTCTTTTTATCACTTCCCAACGCTGTCTCTTGCAAATCTTCTGGTGCTTGCAAACCTTTTTAGTTTCTCAAATCTTTGAACTTTGGTTAAACACTTCTTTTAAATCTTGAATCATATATCTAATTTCTAGATTTCCAAATCTATTAGTTTGTATATATGAACTAAAATCGAAATGATTTTATGTTCTTCGATTAACTTTACAGGAGAATTATGAAGAGACAATGATCTTGAGAAAACTAAAGTTGGGGGTGGAGAACATAACTGGGTTCGCTGATTTGGATGACACACAGATTCGGTACCCGACGTTTTTATTTGCTTGATTTTGATAATTTGGCTCAGTGGGTCGGATCATTGAAGACCGAATCCGTAATGTTCTTCTTCCTCACCTGTTTCTACTGTAAAAATTACCATTCAATTCTCTACTATTGAAACTGATCGAATTCGTTCGTGTTTCAAGTCAAATCAATGGTCGAAATATAAAAGCTTGATCGAATTTGTTTTGGTGTTTGTTTTTTTTTTTTTTTTTTTTAAGATGAGCAATAATGGAGTTCTCAGATAAGTTTGAACGAGTAATGTGTTTGTGCGAGTATACTAGAAATGATTTAACTATATATCTCCAATTCTATCTCAATTTGAAATGGTCAAAACAAAAATTAACAATGAGTGGGATTTGAGAAAGATGGATCTATGTTTAAATCTTGATTACAGAGTAATGAAATTTTTTAAAAATTTATTATTTTATATAATTACAAAAATAATTAGTAAAAATTGAATTTAAATTTTAAAAATAAAAAATTATTAGGTCAAAGCTAGTCTTTGACGGTCAATGTCCGATCCAGGTACTAACCCTTAATATTCGAAGTATTGGGTACCAAAGTCCGCAATTGGTCATTTACTGGGTACCATCGGTTAAATAGCCCTTTTCTTAATCTTTACAGTCATAAAGACCAACATAGATTTCCACTCTATTAAATTTTATTTTTTGGAAAACCACTACGGCAGTAAGAAATGTATTGAAATTCGTTACCTACATACTAGTATTCTTTTGCTTGATTTTATCCATTAGACGGTATTTCAAAAGATACAAGAATCAACCCATGGTCCAATGGCCTATTATAGGTCCCTCCGGTCATTAATGTTTAACACACACCACATTCACGATTGGACGGTTGATACCTCGAAAGCTTCAGGTGGAACCATTGTTGAGACGGGATCTCTTTTAACACGCGTACAGATCGTACACACATGCGATCCTCATAGTGTTAAGTACGGTCTTAGGACCAATTTTTCTAACTTTCATAAAGTACCAGATTACAGAGAAACACTCGACATTTTATGTGAGGGACTCATTAGCTCTGACTCTCATTTTTGGATGGCACAAAGCAGGGTTGCACGTACAACGTCAAACTCGAAGACAATTCACGGTATCATTGATCGTAAGGTCAAAGAGGTGGTGAAAGATTCGCTCCTCCATCTGTTATCACATTGTGCTAAAGAATCAGTACCTATGGTTATAGGTGATGTGTTCATGAGGTACTCGTTTGATACTTCCGTGAACATCATCTTTGGTAATAATCGTAAACATCTATCAACTAGCTTTCCTCAAAAAGAGTTCACGAAAGCCATGGATGATGCAACAGAGGTTGTGTTCCACATGCACGTACTACTCTGTTCGTGGTGGAAGTTTCTTGGTGTTTGAAGATAGATAGTAAAGAAAGAAAGTTGGAGACAACATGGAATATGATAGGTCCTGACATAGCAAAGTACATTAAGGTTAAAAGAAAAGAAATATTGGCTAATAGAACAAATGGAGAAGAAAATGACCCACTTCAAGTGTACATGAGCATAAAAGATGGAGAAAAAGATGAAATGTTATTATCAAAGATGTGCATCGATCAGTTCTTTAGAGACTTTGCTTTTACTTTCCTCATTGATGGACATGATACAACACACCTTCTCTTGGTTCTTCTGAGTGATTTCGAAGAACAAACCCATATGTAGAGGCTAAGATACTAGAAGAATTTAAGCTTATTATCTCAAAGAAGAAAAAAGGAAGGGAAAATGGTTTTATTAGGGCAATGGAGAAGCACCTGCTGGTGTTTGATGCAGATGACCAATCATATATGGTGTATCTTCATGTAGCATTGTGCGAATCATTAAGCTCTATATCATGTTGTTCCTCTAACCCGTAAAAGTTCCATAAGAGATGACGTATTTCCAGATGAAACTTTTATGAAGCCAGGAACATTAGTTTTGGTCTCGTACTATGCCATGGGAAGGATGTAATGGATCTGGGGGCATGACAATTTGGAATTCAAGCCGAAGAGATGGATCGGTAAAGATGGAAAGCTAAATCCTGAAACCATGACTAAATTATTGTCATTCAGTTGTGGCCCGAGGACTTGTATTGGTTAAGATATGGCTTTTGTTTTGATGAAATTAGATGTTTCAACTATGATCTATAACTTTAATTTTGAAGTCGTGGAGGGTCAGAATATTATTCCAACTCCGCCAACTGCCCTAAAAATGAAAAACAATTTGATGGTAACGATGAAACAAAGGGTACTTGATAATATTACTGCTAATACACGTTAATGGATGCAAAACTGAAAGTTGTACATTGCAATATGAGCATAATTACAAGGTTATGAGTCGATCATGCAATGGCATCACTATTTTGTCCTTGAGGTAAAACTGGTTTAAACAGTGCCTTTGATGTAAAATTTAATATAAAAATATGTCCCTCGATAAAACTTTTCTCAAAGTGGTTGTAATAAGTACACCAACACGTCATAAATATTTTTTTTATAGAAAAGGGTTAAAGTTTTTATTGATGAAAAAGAAAATAAGAACGGTACAATTTGGAAGTTAAGCCAAGTCCTTACAAATTTGAGTCACCAAAATGGTTAGTTAATGTCCACTGCTGCCTCCGAACTTATGACTATGTCCCTAAAAGTATACAGCCTAAACCACCCAAAAAATAGAGCCATATTTATACACTTAATTTTTCAGTACATTTATTAATGTCTCATAGTCTCTACCCTTTTTCCCCATCATTATGCAATTCCTTCCACCCCAAATGGACCAAATGATGATGGTAAATGGAACTATAGACCACACAGCTTCTTGTCAGATTCTTCATTTGATGCACTGACTATTGTAATAGTTGCTCTTGAACTGAGTCTTTTTGAGTCAAAATAATGCCTATCCCGTCGGTGAAGTACTCCCACAATTTCCTAGCAAAAATGCAGTGCAAAACCTGGTGTTGAACTGATTCATCAAAAGAGTTATAGAAGCAGCGATTCCCTGGTTCAATGCCACACTTCCTTCTGTTCAGGTGTTCAACTGTTAGTATGTCATTTTCTACCACAAACCAAAGTAATTTAACTCGCTCCTTGGACCCTACTCAGTCGGAGACCCTGGAGCGATGAGCAATAAACTTGGTGGAGGAAATCGGCAAAACTCGGTTGAATACTCGGGATGCAAATTTATTTTTATATGACTTATACTTGATTAAAACTAGAATCATAACATCCTCAATAATAAAAGGAAACAAAAATACATACCATTAAAACTAAATAAGTTTGGCATACATACCATTACATTTAAATAAGTTCAACATAAAATATTAGTTCAAGATACAAGTTCATTCCAAGTCCAAAAGAAATAAAAACAACAAAATTTAACATGTAATTGTCTTAAATCTGGAAGGGAAAAAACCCTAAAAATTACGGTGAAATCGAGATATGTGCTACTTAAGCTAAAATACCCATAATACCCCTTCTAACTCGCTAACTCATTTTGGGTAAAACTCGCCTGACTCGGTCAAGAACCTCGGTGAAAACCGGACTCGTCGAGGAATAGCTAATCCCCTCGGCTGAATAGCGAGTAGCGAGTACTCACGAGTGACTAGGCTGAGTTTACTGAGTTAAACTACTTTTCCACAAACCAAATGAATAACTGCACTTTCCTAGGCACATGTTTTTTCCAGACATAGTTAAAGTTTGTTGGAGCAGCAACTCCATTATGCTTCATTAATTACTTATATCCCCCATTCCTAGTGTATGCAGGGGTATTGCAACAAGAGATAGTATCATCTTCTTCATCATATATGTATGGAGCATCCTCTAGTAAAGCCAGCAGGTTCGTGAACTCATTCACAACATCCCCAAAATGGGTGTCATTTTAACACTATTCATTATCTCTCATTTAACTAGATCAGCTACACTTGCTTCTTTTATTAGCATATGTCTTGAAAGCTTTTTTGTGAGTCTGACAAAATGGAATGTTCCCTCTCAATTTTTCCATCAAAAACTTGACATTCTTCTCACAACCAATATGAGTTTGTGACTTCATTTGGAATACCAGTAACTTCTTTTGTCTCCTTAAACTCCTTATGCCATTGATCATTCAACCTAGATATTCCCAACAAATCCAAAGTGTGCACTGAAATGAGATTCAGCGAGGCTCCTCCATCGATGAACACTCTCCTCAATTGTTGTCTGTTGATGGTCGCAGTGAGATATAGTGGGCGCAAGTGCTCTCCGGGATACATATGTCGTTGTCGTCAAAAGTCACTCTCCCCTTTGACATCACATGATGCCCCGCGACAATAGCTTGGGAGGCTTCTCTCATCTGATCTTCGCTGAAGCCGAGGGAATCGAAGAATTTTTGGGCGATGATTGTTTTGGAGAATTGAAACGCTACGTCGTCTGTTCCTTCGAAGATTAGCTTCTCGGTGGCCAATTCGCAAAATTCCTCCTTGGTATTTTCCCAAGGCGCCCAGTCTTCATCTCGCGGGTCGTGAGAGATCATCATTACATTATGTTTGGGTAAAGGGTCTTTGTCTATCTTTTGTCGCCCGAGGTCAATTTCCCCTGCTCTCTATTTTCTCCAAAACGCGGTTCGCACTCCATAACAGTTAAGGGTGGGATGACTTACTCTCCTATGGAAGTGACAATATCGATCGTGCGCCTTATCGATCGTGTTCAAATCTGCCACCGCCGGTGGCAGATTAATTTCTCCATTGGCTGCCCACTGGTCAACGAGGTTCTCAATCTGCTCTTTCGTGCATGGTATGGGCGGTGGGATTGGTCGCTGATTGGTAAAATTATTTCCTCCTCGCCCGCCTTGTGGTCCTGCGCCTTGACATGGCTGAAACGAAGTTGGTCGCTTGTTTTCTAGAATTTGCCCGCTGCTAGTCATAGCTGCGCTTAGCGAGTTGACTGAGTTGTACCAGGTTTTCTCTATCTTCGCCTGATGGAATATTCCAAGATAATCAGATACTCGTATTGTCGCCTCTTCTAGCTCTACAAACATTTGAAACTTGAAGTTAGACAGAGCGAAACGTAGGGTGGCAGTCATCCTCTCAACGCAAATTTCCACCAATCTGTTTTCTGGTACATCCTCACTTAATTCAAGCGCATGGATTCTAAACCTCGTGATATATTTCATAGGATCTTCGTCGATCCCCATCGACGTTCACGCCAGATCAATCGTTGTCACTCTTCTCTTCGCAGAAAAGAATATCTTAAGAAACAGTCGCGCCATCTCCTCCCAGGTCGCGATACTTCCAGGTTTTAAATTATCGTACCAAGTGTACGCGGTATCTGACAATGATTTTGAAAACTCCTTCATACACAGCTTTCCATCCCTCGCATTCTCATCCATTGCCGAGAGAAAGCGACAGAGATGTTCCCGCGTGTTCCCCTGTCCTGAGTACATCTTAAACTTGAGAGACGTGTAATCTGGAGGAAACTTGTAGGCGACGACTTGTTTTGGGTATGGCGGGTCGAGGGAGCTGTATCTGTGGTCCTGCCTTGCTAAGCGATAGTGCTCTTCAATATATCTAGCTAAGTCTTCCTCAGAGATTTTTCCGCTCGACGCGCAAGGATTTACTATTTCAAAATCAACCTCTTTGGCGATGGTGGGTATTAACTTTCCGGGGACGATTCCGGTAATACTTGGTTCATTGATTATTCCGTCAACTAAACCGGCATCTCCTAGTGTTGCCGCATCTCCTTTCTGTCTCATTAAGGCCATCAGTTGTTGCTGTCTTTTCGCGAGTACCGCGAATTCTTGTCGCATGTCGTCCAAGCTCAGGTCTCGCGCTTCGTCGTTGACAGACGGGCCGGCTCCTCCTTTGCTTCCCTGCGTCTGCGTTGCTTGCGCACTCTCACATCTTCTGTATCGCTATCAGTTGGATCGTGTTCCAACAAGACATAATCTCCGATTGGCTGGGAGACCCGCTCGGCATTCCTTCCTGGCGCGCCGGATATTTCCCGCGCTGACTGCATTCCGATGGACTCGAAATCGGACTCCCATTGTGGTCTCCAAATGTGAATAGGGTGTGATGAGAGTCCGATCTGAGTCACAGAGGGTGTATCTCTCTCTCTCTCTCTCTCTCTCTCTCTCTCTCTCTCTCTCTCTCTTCCAAGAAATGATCCCACAATTTCCAAATTAGCCTCCCCCTAATGGTCTTATTAGGGACTTATTTATAGAGTTCTCCTTTTAATCCTTGGTTGCCATGTGTCCCCTTAATCACCTATTTACATAATTACCATTCCTTATCTTTTAAACCCCTTTAATCCTCTAGCCCAAACCCTTTTTCCCTTCTTCAAATGGGCCTTAATAGACATGGCTCAAACTCATTAGGCCTTATTGGACTTGGGTATCCACAATGGTTACCTTTTCTTTCTTAGGGATGAGATTGATGAATGAGCAGCTAATCGTCCAATTCAACCTTCTATTTCAAAAAACCCAGGCACCACTATCATGGGGTCTTCTTTGATGACAGGACAAGCCACTTGATAGAAGCCGAAGGAAATCCATGTGGCGTGGAGACTTGTTTCTCCTACTGCTCTTGATAATGCCCTACATTTCATCCTCACTAATTGGCATTTCCATCCAAGGGCTCTCATCATCTGATATTGCTGCAAACATTGCTTCATTCAATTGAGGTCTCCAAATGTACTCTTATTTGAATAAATTTGAGGAAAAATTGGTGATTTCATTTTTGATATCCTCCTGATTAAAGTTATCTTTACCTCCAACGACCAGTTTATGAACCGTGTTTCTTCTTTTCTTCCCATTGGTGCAAGTACTTAGTATTTGTATCACGCTCCCTCAAGTGTTTGCTCTTTTCTTTTGTTGCCAATTTCCTGTGTTCATCAATTCTCAACCTCTTTAGCTGACTTTTGTTTTCCACCCTCAATATGAAATCTTCAGTAGATAACTGACCATTCTCCTCTTTCTTTTTAGGTTATCAATTAGTGATATTAGTTCTTCCTTCTTTTGAGTCCATAATTCTCCTTCACCCATCTCTTAATGAAGTATTTGAGACTTGAAGCTTTTCTGCAAAGATAAAGCTAGAAGAGCCTCTATATTGCATAGTATTCCACCACACTGCCAAATTACTTAAGAATTCTTTGTGAAGAAACTAGTGGATCTCTCTACCTTGAAAGGTGCAGATTGCCTCACAATCATGTCAGTGGTTAGCAGTACTAGAGAGTGATCTGAAGAGTTCCTAGACAACACTGTCTGAGCAACGTCTGGGAACTTTGCTTCAAATGTTGGAGTCAATAATATCATGTCAAGCCTGCAAAGAATGGGGTATGTTTGCATATTTGTCCAAGCGTATACACCTCCACCCACTGGCAAGTCAATTATATCATGACTGGCCATGAACTTATTGAATAGTCTCTAGCCCTGTTTTGAGCCACCAACTATATTCTTCTCCATTCCCTTCTCACTGCATTGAAATCTTCAGTAATGATTCAGGCATCAGAGCACCACCATGTTAGACATTCTAATTCTTCCAAGAATTCCATTCTTTCATCATCATCACGGGGAGAATAAATATTGGACATTGTCCATTCAAAAACATCATTTATAACTACAAATTTTTGATTCATTGTACTGGTTGAGATCTCCTCATCTATTGATAGGTGTGCAAAACACCTATTCAAGAGTACCTAAATCATACACTTTAGTCGACTTAAGCCTCGTACATTGTTTATTTTAACCATTTTCTATTTTGCAGGTATTTTGAAATTATATTTAATAAAATGAAACAAAATCGACTCGATTCACAACTTGGAGTCATTTGGAGATGGAGGTTTTGAACACGAGAAGGATACAAGCTCAAGAGTGTCGCAAACACGAATTACGACAAAACTGATTAGGGCATACAGTATGGAAGGGGGCCGCTCGGTTATTTTCAACCAATGCTACACGTTAAGGGGTACCCTTTGGGAGGCCCACATTTACAGTATGGCCAAATGTCGTCTTCCCCAAAAGTTTAACAGAAGTTTCCGAAGAGAAGACGACTCCATTACTGATGCTGCTGTCTGTTGCTGCTGCTGGTGTTCATCGAAAAAATAAAAGAAAGAAAGAAAGGAAGGACGTCTGCCATTGACGCCGGCGAAATGCTTTTGTTGTTGCTGCTGTTGCTGTCGCCGGTGTCGCTGCTGCTGCTGCTGCCGAAGATACCATCTGCCATTACTGTTGGTGCCCGGAGCTGGAGACGAGAAGGAAGAAGACGACGCCATTGCCATTGCCATTGCAGCTGGTGTTCTTGCCGTCAGTTCTGTTCTGCTGTTGTCCGACGAGAAGACGATGGAGAAGATGGAGACGTGCTGTCCACACGTGCAAAGTGAAGATGAAGTCTGTCGGGTTCACGAAATCGACAGGGAATTTGAAGTTGGGCTTGGTTTGGACAAGTGTGTTGGCCCAGTCGATTTGTTGGGTTGGTTTGGGCTCAGAGTTGTATTTGGATAGGAAAGGGCCTAATTTCCTAAAACTAGGTATAGTTTTGTATAAATAAGATTTTTTACTGTTCACGACGCCGGACAGGGGTGACTGTTCACGGCGGGGTTACTGTTCACGCAGGAGTTCCTGTGCACGCTTCCCAAGGCGGAGGAAAATCAAGGGGTTTTGGCACGGATTTCGAGGTGGAACTTTGGGAGAAAGATTGGAGCGTCGGGACAACGGGTTTTTATGCTTTTTCATATTTCTTTATTATTTTCTATGAATTTCAATAAAGCTATGTCTAGCTAAATACTTTTATATTGGTTAGGGATGTAGTCGGATATTACAAACATGCGTTTTGATTGATTTTGGAGTTATAAATATTCTTTTCATCATCGTTCTTATTTTACTGTGCGTATGAATGCATGATTGATGTATTGCATTAAGATTGAATATTAATTGATTTAAGTTGCAAATTAAATTAGTTTATGTTCATATCTATAACTAGAATTAGGTTTTGAGATACGGAATCGTCGATAAACCTTTTCACAAGTAGTGCAATATAATTTCGATTGCGGTGATAGCTTTTAGGAATTGTATGTAGAATATGACCTTTGTTGAATGAACTGCTCCTGGTAGTTCATTGCATTGATTAGCCTATTTCACAGATATTAATGCTCTTAGAGAGTTGAACTCAATTACTTATGGTGTTGAGTTATTCTCTACGTAGTATTCACACATTCATCGTTATGGTGTGTGATGACATTAGGAAATTCCGGAATATTTTCGCGATGATGTATTCTAGGGCTTTTGATAATGATAGAACTAGTTGAAACTCCAAATATTATTCATAGTGCATGTTATGTGATTGAAGATGAACCCTTAACCAATATTCTCGTCCCCTGATTATTTTCTACATTTATTTTCTTTAGTTTTAATTTACTTTTATTGCACCAAACATCCCCCCC
>JAJJMA010066969.1:0-12105 GCA_023529015.1 Papaver nudicaule
GAAAGAAAGATGCACAGTTGTGCATGGGGGGAAACAAACCCCTCCTGGCAGACTAATACAAACGATAAACAAATTCCTGTTTGATTCTAGTAGTATTTCCAGGGATACTACTTCTTATAACTCTCCTTTAGTGCCTGATAAGTGGTCTGCACCGGATTTTTCCTGTTTAAAAGTTAATTGTGATGGTTCAGTTTGTAAAGAATATAAAGTAGGTGGCTTAGCTCTAATTGCTCTTGATTCTGCAGGTTCTCATTGGGGTTCAGAATGCGAATATGTAAGACAAGCTAAGGATGCGGAGGAGATGGAGATTCTTGCAGCTGAGAAGGCGGTGAAATGGGCTATCTCTAAAGGTTTATCCAAGGTGGAGTTTGAGACCGATGCACTGTTAGTAGTTAAAGCAATAAATGGCTGCCAAAGTAGTATCTCATGGAAATACCAACCTATTATTGAAGACATTAGACTTCAGCTTAAGTTTTTTAGTAGTTGTAATTTCAATTATGTTAAAAGAGCTGCGAACAATTGTGCAGACTCTTTGGCAAAGTACACTAGGAAGGAAAGGGTCACAGGAGTCTGGAATACTGACCCTCCTGATTGTATCCTCAGCGACTTGCACTTAGACATTTCTGTTCTCCCAAGTTAAGCTATTAATAAAAGTTTTCAGTTGCATCAAAAAAAAAAAAACATTGCTAAGGTACATCAAAAGAGGATGAAGAACAACCTTCAACACAAAATACACCCAAGCACAAATACTCCTAATTTTAGCTAGTGCCAGAAGTAAAGTCCCAAAAAATCGAAAGCAAGAAAACACCCAAAGTTCAAGCCGATTCCCAAAAAAAAACACCATTGTTGTTGTGTTGCCAAGCTCGTAAATATGATGGCAACTGACCATTTATAGAAATGGCCTGACGAGAATTCCTGAACACAGACCCAATGTTGCAGTCCATGTTCTTCCTTGAACTCCAAAAGGAAACCCAAACACTTAGTAACTTGATGTTCACCAGTACCCAGCTTGAACTTCAGCAGATATTTCTGCTCTCCAAATTGTAGACTGAAGATAACCCTAACCATAAATAAGGCACATCCAACAATGCAGGATATAAAAACAACCAAGAGAAACACACATAACAACACACACAAAGAGAAACAACATACATAAATAGCTAACATCCAAACCCCCTCTCAGGAAATTCTTCCAGCTAATAAAAACCGTCCAGTCCGCCTTGTAAGTCTGCATATCCAGTTTTCTCATGTTAAGACAATATGTAAAATTATGATGAGCTACCGGCTTGGTTACGTAAAAAGAAGGCATAGATATCCACTTCAGATTGTCGAAAAACCCCGGAGAGTCAAATAAGATGAAGGCCCCCAATATTCAGAGTCCATAGTCAAAGGTCCATTGTAAACAGGTTAGGGGACGGTGAAGTGTCCAAGACACGTCAACAAAGAAATAAACCGAATGGGACAAGTGATGTGGGTACGACAAGGGAGTGTCCACAAGAGCTCGTAAAAGACAAGCTAGTACAATGAAGTTATCCAAAAAGGATACGTCAGTGGAGTTCCAAAAAGACACAATGTGACTCAGTGAGTCTGTCCGATTCGATCCAGTGAACCTTGGCGAGTCTATCAATAGTAAACACAAAACCAGAACTGATTGATACGAGATCTGGTAACGAAGAATTGACTCGCAAGAGCTGAGAAAACATGATGAAAGGTTGATTGGTTGAAACAAAAACCTGTAGATTTTAAGATGAACCCGTTGTGAATGAAGGTTAGTAGCACAAGCTCGTATATGAAGAAGGAGAGCGGAGTCATCAGAGATAAAATTCTCAGCGCTAGCTGTGATCCATGAATAATTGAAATTAGAGTTATGAAAATTCTGGAGTCTGCTACAACCCTTAGTAAGAGGATTAATTGACTCTCGAGAGCTGAGAAAACAGGATGGGTGGTTAGATGGTTTGAAAAATATCATGTGGATTTGAAGCTGAATTCCCTGTAAGTTAAGAATATGAGCAAAATCTCTTTTATGTAAAGGGAGTACTAAGTCAGCATAACCAAACATCTTGACGACAGATGAGTACAGGTAATAAGCGAAATTGGTGACATGAAAAACTTGAAATCTGCCAAAAACCCCAGCAAATAGATCAAAATAGTGGGCGACTGTAACATCTAAAAAGAAGTGGAAGTAAAATAGTAGAGTTACAGTGAATAAATTCAGGTGGAAAGGAAGTCGTGTTGATAAAATCCAACGCAAACCTGAATTATCAGATGACCCAATTGATGGCACAAAGATCCAAAGATGGATAACCATGTAAGGCAGCTGAGGAAGAAGGGGTGGACTTATGTAGACAATCCCAATCAGATCTGTGATGACATTTAGGTTCCATAGATTGGGAATTCCTCAGTAGTGGATATAAGATTGGAGAGGAAAGGTTTGGATCTGGCTCTGAATCTTCGTCATCATCTTCCTCCATGATTGATTATTGACTCAGGAAGAGGAGATTACTGTGTGATTGTTGAGGAATCGGTAAGAAAATGGGTTGGGTCACATTCGCCCGATTCACGGAGAAGCATAGAGATTAATCAATAATATAAGACACATCGAAGACAACTTGGCTTAGACAAACGGATCGTTGCGATCTCGCCAAGCGTCTAATCCGATGGCTGCGAAGATGGTGGGAGCAGTTGGTCTTAATGCGAGTGAGCTGTACCATATCACTCTTTAATGTGCATCTAAAACTCTTCGTTTTCTCCACCCAAAAACTATAGATGTAGAACCCAAATCTTTCCTTGGTCCTTGCCAGCTCTGTTCTTCAAGAAAAGCTTCGTTTTCTTTTTTCCGGAAGAAACCACTTTCAGAGATGTTGATATTTGTGGTATTCGTTGCTATAGAGAAATTCAACAACCGGAAATAGTAAGAGAAACCCATTTCATTTTCTTGATTTTATTTTAGCAGATTACGGTAATTCCATGGTTAGTTGATCTGAATTTGATGATTTTGATGATTGGATTTTTTTTTATTCGGTTCCATTATGATTATACTGACTCCTTCAATTTTATCGATCAAAATCGTTATTTAGTATTTATTCAGGGTTTGTTTAGTTTGACAAATAAGAAAAGACCTAAATTAACTTGCTAATACTTACCAGCTCAGGCTTTTCTTCTTCTTATCCTTACGGCTATCTCTAGACAATTCGTTGTGTCTTTTCTTTGCCTCAGCATGATTGTTGTTTTTAGGTTTTAAGATGTATTCCTGCAATTTGATATCAGTTTTCACTCCTTTTGTATTCGTTCCATTATCTGATTGTTTCCCTATGTAATTTTATGAACCCGGATTCCTTGCTTAAAGCTTACATTCAGAATCCAGTTCCCTATTCTTTAGAACTTAACCGACAGGAGTTACATCCCTGTAAATGTCAGATTGTTTTTGTAACCAAATGGAAACTCATTGGATTTTACTAAGTCCAAGCATTAACTGTCAGTAGGCATGGTACTATGGTAGTGTGTGGTTGTATTACAGGAATATAATACCAATTAGTATGGTGATATAAAGATGCTACGCAAAGGTGCAAGCAAAAAAAATGAAGTATCTATAGATTATACCAAACAAAACAAATAGAATAGCTCACAGAGATTAATCTACCAGCTGGAGTGGGCAAGGGCATGTAATCCTCCATTATTAAATAAGCACCTGCAGATGAGGGAAGCTTGGTTTGCTAGCCAACATTTCAACTACATTCAAGATATTTAAAAAAACAGCTTCTACAAACCCCCATTACGTGCTACCAACTAAGAACTAACTTCAACATTTAAGATGTTACAAAATCGAAAATAACCAACTGTTAACTAACATAAATGACCGTTATTTTCATTACAGGTCAAATGCGCAAAGCCACTGCCTTTCAGTTTATCACCGAAGGTGGTTGGTATAAGCTCCGGATATTGCATTCAGCAAGTAGTCGCGGATGAGTGGCCTTTGGTGCACAAACTGCGAGATATAAGAACCCATCGCACGGTAATATTGTATTAGAATCTATACAAACCTGACAAAATTAATATATTAGCCACTGAAAATATATATATGTCCAATGCAGACTAATTTTCTTGCAGGTTTAAGATCGCTCAAGGACTACTATTTTTAAAGACTCGAACTACAAGGTACAAAAGTTACTGCGATGCATGGCAGAGGATCTCATCGGATTACAAGAGGTATGCTTACACCTACTAAGAACATACAAGTTCGTGTTTGTTACAATACTTATACATACCATTGCAGACAGGTTAATTAATCGCCTATGCAGAAATAATAATTTTCCTTAAATGCCGGACTGTATACGGGAGTGGCGTATAATCATATGACTTCAAAGATGACGTTTTTCAAGCATAAAGATTGTTTGTTTTCAATTGCCCTGTCTTTCTTTTTTCTTTTCTTTCCCCTTAGGTGGTTTACATACTATGATTTCCTGCTTATAACACAGACTGGGTATATTATTTGTTGTTGACTGTTAAAGAATGAATTTCTAAACTTGCTAGCAATATTTGAATGAATTATACCAACAATCGGAAGGTGATCAACATAACGAAGAAATCAAAGTAATACATACTAGATTGCATTGGTGTTGTTGCTTTCGGTTGTTGTTCCAGGATACATTTGTGTCATTATAATTTTATTTTTGATGTATTTTTTGTGGATTATTATACTGCAGGCTTCAGACGCTAAAATGCAAAAGTGGTCAAGCCGGAAGCAAGGTAATATCCGGTCCCTATTATCGATTCTTCAATATGTAATGTTTCGGGATCAAAAGCGCCTACACATTTGGATATGAAATATTCACTGTATTTGGCAAATTTTAAATATTTATCCATCTATAAAAATAGTTTCATGGTGTTTTCAAAAATTAATGTGTTCATTGATCAATGTCTTATGTTCATAAACTATGCTATAATTTTGATATGCACAAAATTTTTGGCCTGGAAAATGGATGGAAACCGGTACCACTTATAGATATAATTGAACATAACTCGACGAGGAAAGCCTATCAAAAAGCTATGTTTTGTTTGCACCCTGAGAAGTTACAACAAAGGGGAGCTTTGCCACATCAAAAGTACACGGCTGAGAAGGTTTTTGGCATTTTACAGGTGAACATGCCAAAAAATTTGTGTTTTAACTTTGGAAGTGGACATGATTTATATATCCTCTGTGTGGTCTGTAAGGATATGGAATTCTGCACCAAAAATTAAGATAAACGATTCATTGATTCTTTAAAAAACATATAATGCAACGGAACCAATGTAATCTCACACCTGAATATGCCGGGTATGATTATATGGTACTGAAGGTGAAAGTAGAATGGTATTACAAATAGAATGATACCAATAAGCATTCGTTCTGTGCGAAAGACATATTGGTGTGTTTCAATTGAAATTTATTTTTGGTGATTATGTTTCATATGATGTTTTTGGGATCAAGCATGCAACCTACTTTTGTGCATAATAATTTGCCATGGTTAGCTTAATTTTGGTGAGTCGGTGTAAATTGACATCGACTTTTGCTTTGCATCCTCCATATTTGAAAGACGACATAAGCTTTTAGACGTAATTTCCTTTAGAGTTTAGATTCTTTTACACTTAATAAAAGAATCCGCCATGAAATTTTGCAAAATATTACGGTCTCATGAAAATTTTAATCCGCCATGTCAATTCGAAAAGCTTATTACGAGCTTTTATTTAGTATTTGGTAGGTCCAAGTCAACTGCCATGGCGGGGATGAAAAGTTGTGTCCTCCTATATCGTTTATAAGAGGTGTTCATATACTTTCGAGTCTTGAAATTCAGAAAGGAAAAAAACTTTACAATGGCCATGAATTATTAATTTTTGGCGTCATTTAAACTTGGCTATGTAATGTGGGTTGCAAATATTTGAGAAAAAAATGATTGTATATTTTTTTGCAATAATGTATTGGTATTATAATCAAAGATAATTCTTCTATCACCTAACGAGCATATGGAATTTATCTATTCAATTACTTTTAATTTGAGAAAACAATACTACTCATCAACCCAATACACAAATATGTAACACACGTCGTCTTTCTTACAAAAGGCAAGCTTTAAAATCTGATGCATTTATTTGTGAGGAAGGATCCACTCACATTCTTATCCTCACATTATCTCACACTTTTGGTTCTATTTTTTAGATAAAACCAAAATGACGTTGGATTTAGAGCTGATATTTTATGGGTATGTTTCTTTATAAGACTCTACGTTCATATAAAAAATCGGCGCATTTGAAGATGCATAACCTTACTATTTACCAATTTTAATTACAACCGTTTAAAGTCCGTCGATCTTCAACGGCTAATTTTTAAAGAAGTAAAGGGGGACGTTATACGTCTCGGATTAAATTGATCCTCTCTCTTTATTCTATTACTTGCTTTTAGTTTGAGAAAACAATACGACTCAACTACCCAATACACAAATATGTAACACATGTCTTTCTCACAAAAGGCAAGCTTCAAAGTGCGATGGTAAAGGCATTTGTGTAGTGTTGTATTGTAGAAGACTTAAATATTTTTAAAAAGAAAATTAGTCTTCTTCATTTTGTTTAGTAGCTAAAGATGAGGATTATAAGACAGATTTCTCAAAAAAAAAAAAAAACACCAGAATGCTCTTCGAAATAACCACAAGTGTTATGGAGAAATTATGGAAAATTCATCTATGAAGATCTGCAACTTAAGATTGAAACAATATATAGTATTATGGTCTTTACCTACTGGATAAAAAACTACAGGAGGGAGATCAAAATTACGGGAATATTGTACAATATTCCACAGTGTGGGTAAATTGGAACCAATAACTAAATGTAATCAAACAAGATTGAGATATGTAATGCATAACTAAATAAAATATAAAATTGTTTATCAGGGCAAGTTAACAAGGCAATGGGTATTCCAAAATTTACAGGGCAACGAGTATTCGAAAAAATAAAATGCAACAATATTCCAAAATTCGGGGTGGTATGAGACGATATGAGAAGGAGAAAAACATAGTTCAAAGGAATTAACGCACAATATTAAACAGCCCCGTGCCGTCTGCGGCACGGGCAAATCCCTTGTCAATAGTATAAAACACATCGAAGACAAGTTTGCCTAGACAAACGGACCGTTGCGATCTCGCCAAATGTGAGATCTAAGGGTTGTGGTTGTTTTGGATCCTTCATTTCACATTAAATACCTTAAATGATTATTGACCCACTTCATAATTTTCCCTTAAACCATGTTATGTTTATGTGTTTTATTAATTAGTGTGTCATTAATTTTTTTATAATCAAAAATTTATTAATTAATCATTATAGATGTCTCATTAATGAATCTAATAAATATTTTTTAAATTATATGATAAATTTTGATAGGATTATATCAATGGATATTGGTAACAAAATTGGATCCTTCATCTCCCATTAAACTCCATAAATGGTCATTAGCCCGCTACATGATTGCCCATTAAAAACTATGTTATGTTTATGTGCTATATTAATTAGTGTTTCATTAATTTTTTATAATCAATAATTCATTAATTATCATCATAAAAATCTCATTAAATTTTCAAAAAAATGAAATAATTAATTAATAATAAATATTTGCTTACATATGATAATTTTGATAAGAATTATATCAATAGACATTGGTGACGATTGTGGTGGTGTTGGTTAGTAATAGTGGAAACTGGTGGTGGTTGTTATTGGGGTGGTGGAGGCAGTAACCCTTAACGGTGGTGGAAGAAGCAGTGGCAATGGGTGGTTTTTGTGGTGGTGGATGTTTGTGAGTAATAGTGGACAATATTAATTTTGTGTCATTATGCACGGGATGTGTTTCATCATTTTTGGCACGATTGATAAATATGGTACCAAATATTCCGTGCCGATATCAAATTTATGTAGGAACAAAAAATAGCCATGACAGTTGGATCAGTCAAATGATACCTCTGCAATCATGGATAACCGCCCATATAAATGACAGTTATTAGTGTCAAAATAAAATCATCTGCTATACAAAAGAAAATATACGGTAACAAATAAAAATTTAATGGAACAAACTAATTGTCACTTTATATTGACGGCGGCAAAATGAGTACTAGCGTATCTAAGTGCTTTGTTTGGAGAAAAAATGCGACTGAAGGTATGCTCCTCAGAGTCTTATATAACTATCGGATTAATAAGATATAATCTAAGACGTTTTTTTCTACAACGTAGAAGCTTCTGCATGGTCAAACGGCACAACTGGATTCATGGCTCCCGAACAAAAACTTAAGAAAACAGTTGAGGAAGCGTTAGAAAACCTAGGAAAATCGGAGATTCAAGTAATTTTGCTCATTCTTATATCGTATGAAACACACCGACAAAGTAGAGTGTCATACAACGCATAACATATAAATTGCAATTTCGCTATTTGAATTAATACTATCGGAATGCTCTCCGAAATAACCACAAATGTTATGGAGAAATTACAGAAAGTCCATCTATGAAGATCTGCAACTTAAGATTGAAACAATTACGGAAACCACATGAGGGGGATCAGAATTATGGAAATATTGTATGATGCTCCACGATGAGGGTAAATTGGAACCAATAACTAAATGTAATCAAACGAGATTGAGATATGTAATGCAAACCTAAGTATAACATATAACTGTTTGCCAGGGCAAATTTACAGGGTAACGAGTATTCTAAAATTTACAGGATAACGAGTATTCTAGAATTTGGGGTGTTATGAGGCGACATGAGAAGAAGAAAACTATAATTCATAGGAATATAGTACTGTATTAAACAGTCCCGTGCCGTCTACGGCACGGGCAAATACCTTGTGTATTATATAAACCATCTAAATGGTGGGTTTTTGAAATAAGAAAAGAAAAAGAATAGGCTAGAAATAAGTTTCATCTCCTAAAATTTGATATTTTTCTATAAGACAAAATATAAAATTTCAAAATAAAGAAAAAAGATAAAATAGAAAAAGATACCTTTTCAAAAGAAATTTTGGGCATATGGCCCATTTTTTGTTGAGTTTTTGTATATGTCAAAATGCACTATCTTGTTCAAGGTGAGGGAGAAATTAAGTTGAACGAGTGTAAATCTGTTTTTGGCACTATGCCAAAACGACCCTGATATATCCGTTGCACATAATTTGTGCCACAGTTATTTCCGTTTCAAAAACGGCGTTGCACATGTGTGCAATATATCGTGCAACGGATATCCGTGGCACAAATTATTTTCTTCCGTTGCCTATGGGTAATTTGAGCAACGAATATTTCTTTTTGTGCCACGGATATATCCGTTGCAAAATACTCCCTCCGTTCCAATTTATTTGAGGGTTTTCAGTTTTTCACACAGTTTAAGAAAAATAAAAGAGATTATTTTCTACCCTAATTTACCCTTAATAATATCTCCCTAATACAGTAGAACTTCTATAAATTAATCCGCGATAAATTAATACTCGCGCTAAAATAATAAATTCTTCCAGTCCCGAGTCGGGGCCAACGTGCTAGATTAATAATTTAATAAACTTATAAATTAATAACTTTTTGAAGTTGTATATAGGTCCCATGTGATATATAAATTAATAATGCATTAAAATATAGAAAATTAATTTTATATTTATGATATTTTAGTAAATAATGAGTCAATTATGACTTAGTTTTTCTTTAAATTGATGTCACGTTGAATTTCATCTTGAACTTTTATTAGCATTAGACTTGGATTTTCTTGAAGTTGATGTCACATTGAATTTTATCTTTGACTTTTATTTAGATTAGAAGAGTTTTTAGCGTTGTAGATTCTTGATGCAATAGAAAATATTTAAATTAATATTTATTATATTATATATTATTTAATATCGCGATAATTTAATAAATTTTGCCGGTCCCGACACTATTTTATAGGGGTTATACTGTACATTTAATTCTCCTAGTTTTTAATTCTTTTTGTTCATCGGTTCTAGTGTATTATGTTTTTTGGAATAAAAATATATAGGATATTAAAGAAAAGTCAATATTTTTACTATTTCCTATGTTTTGTGTGATTCCAAAGTAAGGATAATTTAGGGGAAAATTGGGGAAAATAGAAAAACCCTCAACTAATTTGGAACATGAAAAAATCCTAAAACCCTCAAGTAAATTGGAACGGAGGGAGTATGTAATAGGAATTTAAAAAAAATATTACTAAAAATCAGAATATATTTTTATTCTCGAGACTCCTGTCTACATTTAATTCAACAATTACAACAGCTTTTTCAGCATCTAAATTATATACATTTACATAATATGAGTTTCTTACAAATAGCAGTCTGTTTTTCCTACAAAGAAAGACTCTAACAAGGAGCAACAACATGTCACACTGATAGATAACACTACACATAAAATAGACAAATCTTGTGAAGGTTATGAACTAAATTATATTTGTGTTGTTTGACAACGCATCAGTAAGGTGGAAAGACAGAGTCAGTTGATGGATTGGGTCAATTGAAGTAAAAACCCTTCATCAACTGGAAAAAAGAAAGGGTGTGGAAGCTTAATTAGATGATACTCTGCCAGAATAACCAGGAAGAACACAAGGTGGTTGTTGCTAAACCTAAGGAAATAGGTAATCAAATCAAACCCAAGAATTCAAACAAGATCGGTAGCAAACTTGTAAGTTCTTCGCACAAAATTGACAGAGCATGTCGAACCCATAGTTGTAAATCCTTAACAACCACTAGATAAACAAACAGAGAAATACATCCACCACAATTGAATCCATAGAATGGGTAACCCCATATTGTAAGTGAACAGGGATGTAGAAATTAAGATCTGGCAATGGATTATTGAGAAGGAATTTTGGAAACAGAGGAAGAGATGGAATGACTAATTGAAAATTTTCCACCGAATCATCATCTGGTTCATCTTCCGATTCACTAAGTACTCCTTCCATCGGTTGGAAACAATAGATTGTAGGGGTGTTTTTTTTCTTTTTTTTTTCTTTTTTTTGTTGAATTTAAAAGGGTATACTTCCTCCGTCCCAAGTTAATTGAGCTACTTCTCTTTTCAATTTTGCCTAAAAGTATGCTACTATGAAAAATGAAGTAGCTCAATTAATGTGGGACGGAGGTAGTATTAAACTTTGGACCGAAACCCCCTACCTACAAGTTCAGGTAGTTAGACAAATAAATTGATTTACAAGCCCACACTACCGAGCTCGACCTATGTTTGTTGGTGTAATAAGGTGGTTGTGATGTGGAGGTGGTGATGGAGGTTGGGTATGGGAGTGGTGAAAGGTGTAACTCGGTGTGAGAACGAGTTAGCTCTGAGGAAACCGATCCTCAGAGCCTTTTTCTAGATCTTCTGTTATCCTATAGTGTATTTGTGATAGTTGTTTGGGACTACGACTTATGAGAATATGGTACACCCAGGGACGGACTTACATTGGGTCTAGTGGGGACAACAGTCCCACTAGAATTTTCTAAACTACAATATTAGACTCGAAAAATCTAATTAATCGCAAATTTGTCCCCCTTTAATACCAAATATTATCTAAACTGCTTTCAATTGTATAAGTTTTACCGGTAATATGTTCGTATTATATATAAAAACTCTATTAACTAAAACTTCTTACAACTTATCTGGGATTTTAGTGACGCTATTTGAAGCCAAAAACGAAAAAATTAAACGCCTAAATTTTTTTTGCGACCTTCGGCCGCATATATTTCAACAATAGTATACATATTTGCCCCCCAATCAATAATTCTTGGCTCCGTCCTTGGGTACACCACAAACCACGTATATTAAAAGAGGAGAAACCAAACAATAAAACAAGCCAAGGTAAATAAAAAACAGAAAAAACAAATAAATTAAATCGGGAAGAGAAAGAACATGGGAAATGAAATTGCGGCTATTTAATAGGCTACGAATTATAACATGCAACAGCTGAAAACGCATGCCATATGCACAAGTCAAGAAAGAGGAAATAAAAAGATCAGAATGGAAAGAGAGATACCAAATTTCTCTTAGTTTGGCAGATAAGAAATTTCCTAGCTTTCAAAAGTACTAGAACTCAATCATCTTCATTCTCTATGCCGCC
>JAJJMA010066998.1:0-12478 GCA_023529015.1 Papaver nudicaule
GGACTAACAACACTTGGGAACAACTAACATATGGGAACAACTGGAACAGAGAATTTTAACTAATCTTGGGTTGCACCTGCTCCTGGAAGTAGTGCATACTGATAAACATGAGCATAGAGAGGTACGAAAATGATGTTGAGTTAAACTCTTTCTATGTATTCATCTCAATGGGTTAGTCGACCCTTTATACAAGTTTACAACGAGAGGATTAAGGAAGGAAATCTACGTATTACAACAAGAAAAGATACACAATCACTAGTGGAAATCAGCCACTTTGCTACACTAGACAACTACACACTTTATCCGTAGCAATGGGTACTACGGACGTAGTGTGTAGCAGAGCAAGAAGTGGCGTAGCAGAGTTGGCTAATTTTATTTACATGTTTGCCATCAACTCTGCTACGCACACCACCACGCCCTTAATCCGTGTTAGAACTAAAAAAGGGAGACTTTGTGTTAAAACATTTGGCCCCACCTCCTTATCTGTACTCGAAATCCTAGAAAGAAAAAAAAAATCTCCAAAGCTCTAGATCTCAAACCGAACTGCTTCTCAATCTTACTCTGTATCTCGAAACCTATGGATCTCGAAAGAAGTTTCTTTGGTAAATAAGTGTTTCCTTGCAATCTCTAGATATCCAAAGCTCTGGATCCAAACTTACTCTCGAAATCCTAGCAAAAAAAACAAACAAACAGTGTTTCTCTAACCCTTTTCAATATTTTTCTTTAGCTGTATGCAATGGTTCATAGATTTAGGGCTTTAATAGATTTAGGGATTTATGATACATGGTGAGTTTTAATTTTTGTTTTAATTTAGAAGTAAAGGTTTTAATTTGGATTTGATGATTTTTAGGGTTTTCATTCCTTTCATCTCCAACATCAGCGTGAAGCAGAACTACAGGAGGAGGCGAAACCCTAACTTAGCATCACCACCAGAAGAAGAAAATGGTACTATATTCTCTTCTCTACACTCTCCTTTTACTCTGTACATCTAACTTTTCAATGGGTGTTTCTTCCTTAGGGTATCGATTTGATTGCAGGAGGAAAAAGCAAGAAAACCAAAAGAACAACACCAAAATTCGATGATATCTACTTGAAATTTCTTGTCAAGGTATAAATCTACAAACCCATTTCTTCACTTGTTAAGATTTTTAGTTTCTCTCTTTAAAATCTTATTGAAATGGTGAGTTTTGGCTTTGTGAACGATTTAGTTGTACTGATTTTGTTCTCTTAGAGTTTTAAGATATATTTTTTCTGTTTTTTTCCAGGGTTTTAATTGTTGTCTGTGTTTTGTTTGTTGATAGATGCAAGTTACAAGCTTTTCTGGAAGTTTGATTTGGTCAGGTATACCTGTTGTTTTTTTTTTGTTTTTTTTTATGTTTTTTGGTTTGTTTACAAGCATTATTTGGTATGATGAATTATTACAAGGATCATTTGTGTGCTGATAGAGTTAGTATTTAGATTTTTGTGCTGATCATTTGTGTTGCGCTTAAGTCTTGATTCGATGTCTTATAGCCTCTTGTGTAGGCAATGAGGAACTTCCCCTGTATGTTGTCCTGTGTGCTTTGGTTTCATGATTTGGAGTGAAATTGAATAATACTACTACTATTGTATGATTGATGTGAGTATGAAGGGCTGAAGTTAGAGCAAGGATATGTGCAAGAGTAATATCCTTGGTCCTAGAATGGTGGGTTTAGACATAGTTTAAACTTGTGTATTTACTTGTTCTTCGATGAAATTGTATTCTTGATTTTCCCTGTAAAGTGTAAACCCATTTTATGTTTTTTTCTTCCTATGTTGGTGGGCAGTTGAATGGTTTGTTGAGCTTGGGGCAACACCGTGTATGGAAACGAATGGCTATTTCATGGAGTGGGCAAGTACATTTTGTAATTTCTTGATTAAAGTTTCAGCATTTGTTTTTTTGGTCTGAACATTGAAAATGAGAAATGATTATTGTTTTGGTTTGGCAGAGCAAGAAAGGGGGACTGGGTATTGGATATCTGTTGTGAGAGTGGAGATTTAACATTTCTTTTGTCTGATAAGATTGGTTCTCAAAGGAAGGTTTTTGGAATCATATGATACTTTACTATGTACTTTATTTGATTGTTTTGTCACACTTTAGTGAAAGGCTGATGCTTGCGCGATAATATATGATATTTGATTGCTTCTTTGTTGTAATTTGTAGGTTACTGGTCTTGATTTCTCGAACGAGCAATTGTCGATAGCTGCAAATAGGAAGGAACACTGGGAAAACCATGCTACCAGAACAGTGAGCGAGCATTGGTAACAATTTATACATGCTTGATGTAATTTACAGTAGTGGCAGTAAGATAATGTGGTTATGTTTTGGGCAAGATGTTTTTACAGGATGCTCCATCTTATTTCTCTGTGTTTGTGAACATTGTGCGTGTATATTCAAGGAAGAAGAGATAGTGAATGTATATGTTTTAGCACTTGTTGACGAAATGCTCATAGGTAATAGATGGATTTTACTATTTAAATTAAAATTTTGTGTTAGTTAGTTATCTGATGTATTCATTCTATCATGATGCTTTGTTTCATACATGCCTTCGAGTTATTAAACTACTCAGTTGCTCGCCTATTTAGTGATTCCTTGCTTCCTATAAATTATATATTTGTGAGATATTTTAAGAAAGCATCATTTTGTCCCTTTAGGTGGAGAGCCTCAAGGGGGCAGAAAGAGGGATTTATTTTGTATTTGTTATTGTAACCACTAATCATGTATGTAAGACCTTACTTTTTTTTTTGTCTACATTTTACATTTCATTACATCGATGTCCAAGTTTGTTTTGTTAATTTATGCTTAATCCTTACTTTTGTTGCAGGTACACCATTCTGAATGTGGGAGATTTCAACATCAGGTGGTTTATTGTTTTCCTGGTTAATTTAAAGTCTAGAACTTATTAGCAAAGTAAGAATCACTTGTATGAATTTATAGTGTGAATTGAATTCAGTTATGAATTGTATTGGAGGGAAATCCGCATTTAAATCTTTTTTGTGTAACTTGAACCTACTGAATGTTAATTGAGTTCTGAAATTTTGTAATCAGTACATATATTTTATTGGAATGGTTATTAGAATTGATAAAGTTTTATTGCATTGTACTTAGAGTTTTATTTCAGGTTGAATCAGATTTCAGCTCAGTCAGAACGACTGCAGGTATTCAGCCATATCTGAATCAACCAGTCAGTCAGGAATCAGCTCAGGCTTTTCTGATTGCAGCTGAAACTGAATCATTTTTTTTTAATTCAGAAACCTAGTCTACTACGGATGCTACTACGGACGCTGACCGTAGTAGTATAACTACACACACATGTGCGTAGCAGAACTGCTACCCCCCCTATGCGTGTTATACCAACTAACACGCCTAAACTGCCACGCTTTTTAACACGGATGGCGTGTGTAGCAAAACCGTGTTTAACTACACACTCCAGCCGTGTTAAAACAGGCTATTTCCACTAGTGAATATACGCATATCTACACATACCAAAGGTGTCAAGATACGTCAAGATACGTATATCTTAACACCCCCCTTCAGACTCAAGGTGGTGCAAAACCCATCTTGAGTCTGGAAACCAGGAACTGTAAGCGTGCAGCAGTGAGAATTTTAGTGAAAAGATCATCCAGTTGAAACTCTGACTTGACATGTGGGAGTGTAATTGTTCCTTTCTTGTAGTGATGTCTGGTAAAATGACAATCTATTTCGATATGCTTAGTTCTCTCATGAAAAACGTCATTATGCGTTATCTGAATTGCTTCCTTGTTGTCACAGAAGAGTTGTGTAGGTGTAGACATGTAAACACCCATATCACCAAGAAGCCACCGCAACCAAATGATTTCTGCAGTAGCATGAGCAAGTGCCCTGTATTCTACTTCAGCACTTGAACGAGAAACAACAGACTGCTTCTTGCTCCTCCATGAAATAAGTGAGTCACCAAGAAAAACACAGTACCCGGTTATAGATCTTCTATCAGTGACATCTCCTGCCAAGTCAGAATCTGAATATCCACGCAAAAGAAGATCTGACTTAGATGAAAACTGCAAACCTCGATACAATGTCCCTTTGATATATCTTAATATTCAAAGAACTGCAGCAAAATGTGGAGAACGTGGAGCACTCATGAACTGACTAACAATGTGCACTGCATGACTAATATCTGGTCTTGTGATAGTGAGATAATTGAGACTTCCAACCAGTTGACGATATAATGTAGGATTAAATAATGCAATTCCATCAGATGTATTATGCTTCACATTAACTCAAGAGGTGTATCAACAGTTTTGGTATCTGTAATTCCTGCACGTTGAATAATCTCAAAAGCATATTTTGCTTGAGAAATAAAGTATCCGCTAGACGATTTTTCAACTTCCAAACCAAGGAAATAGCTCAATGAACCAAGATCTTTCATCTTGAAACATGTACTCAGATGAGACTTCAAATCTCTGATGCCTTCTAGGTCACTACCTGTAATGACCATGTCATCTACATATAATAACAAAATCACAATTCCTTTTGGTGAAGAACGAACAAACATTGCGGAGTCATGAAAACTCTGAGTGAATCTATACTCGATTACAGCAGTACTGAACTTCTCAAACCAAGCACGAGGTGCTTGTTTGAGTCTATAAATTGCTCTACAAAGTTTGCATACCTGATTTGGAGTGTGAGGTAAACCTGGTGGTGGTTGCATGTAGACCTCCTCTTCCAATTCACCATGAAGAAAGGCATTCTTCACATCCATTTGATGGAGATCCCACTGACGTGCAACAGCAACAACAAGCAAGGTTCGTATTGTCACCATACGTGCAACTGGTGCAAAGGTTTCCTCATAATCAACACCATATTTCTGTGTATTACCTCTTACAACAACTCTTGACTTATGTCTCTCTACAGTTCCATCAGATTTTGTCTTGATTTTATATATACATCCACTACCGATAACAGATTTTACAGAAGGAAGATCAACCATATCCCACGTACCAGCTTGGTCATGTGCCAACAATTTCTCATCCATTGAGTGTTGCCAAACTGGACTTTCTGCAGCCTCTCTGTAGGATTTTGGCTCATGCAAAGCCATAATAGTCGACAAAGAACAATGATAATCAGCGTACTTCGCTGGTGGCCTTCGATTTCTCGGTGGTATATCAACAACTTCATGAACAGGAGCTCGTGTGGGAACTGCATCATCAGGTAGAGTCGCAGAGTGGTCATTATGATGAGTTTCTGATGGTGAAGTGACTTCAGACAATGAATCAGATGGATGATTGAGAGTATTTTCATGAGCTGACTCTGACACTGGTGGGAACGATGATTTATCTGAGAATGGATCTGAGTATGTGAACTCTTCAAGCAGTGGGGATTTAGAGCTGGGCAGTGACCAGAATGGCACTTTCTCCCAAAATGTTACATGACGAGAAACGCGAAGTTTTCTATTTACCGGATCATAACAACGATAACCTTTCTGTTCTATACCGTACCCAAGAAAAACACAAATGACATTCTTTTGACTGAGTTTATTTCTTTCACGCTTAGGAAGTAAAACAAAGCATGTTGAACCAAAGACTTTGAGATCATAATAGTTTGGTGGGTTACCAAAAAGACGCTCGAATGGAGATATTCCACCTATAATAGCTGAGGGGATACGATTGATTGTATATACAGCTGTAAGAACTGATTCTCCCCAGAAATTTGATGGTACTGATGCTGAGATCAATTGTGTTCTAGCTGTTTCAATGACATGACGATGCTTACGTTCTACAACTCCATTTTGTTCTGGAGTTTCAGTGCAAGACAGCTGAAGAATAGTGCCTACAGATTTAAGGAAATCTCTAAAGGGATTGGATATGTATTCACCCCCTTGATCAGCACGAAAGTGTTTTGATTGCTCTTCCAAACTGAGTTTTAATCATGGTTGAGAAGTCAATGTATAGTTTAAGAAAATCTGCTTTGAACTGAAAAGGTAAACCCAAGTGTAACGAGAATAGTCATCTATGAAACTAACATAATAAGAAGCCCCTCCTTTAGAAACAATGGAAGATTTTCCCCAAACATCAGAGTGAACAAGTTCAAATGGTGCAGTTGAAACTGAAGTACTGAGATTAAAAGAAAGAGCTGGTTGTTTAGCCAGTTTACAAGAAATGCAACTAGGTTCTCTTTCTATCTGAGTTTCTCCTAACAAACCTTTATTGATCATATACGAAAGACGGGGAAAGAGACATGTCCTAATCTAGAATGCCAAGACATGAATGGAGATGTATGGCGAGGTGAAGTGGTGGTTGTAGCAAGAACATGACTCTTGATCTTTGGTGGAATAACTAGAGACTGGAGTTGATCGAGACGACCAACTCTACGCCCTATCCCAACTAGCTTCCCTGTTTTGAGATCCTGTATACCACAACCAACAGAAGAGAAGATGATATTAAATCCTTTATCACACAGTTGACCAATAGAAATAAGATTCATTGTGATTTTAGGAACAAGTAGAACATCTGGTACACATATGTTATTTGATTCTTTAATTTAATTATACCAATATGACTTGCAGTAATCACTGATCCATCTGTTGTATGTATCTTTGGTGATACAATGGGATGCAAATTATCAAAGAATTTTGATTCATATTTCATGTGATTGAATGCTCCGGAGTCTAAGTACCAACCAGTTGAGAAAATACCTGATGGTGTAGAGAAAACAGATGCAACAGCTGAATTGTTACCTCATACAGCAAGAGCTTGTTTAATCATCTCTTGTATCTCAGCAATATTAGGCACATGTGTTGTTGAATCACAGTTTTGACTTGATCCAACTGGTGCTGCAGTAAACCTTGTTGAACCTCCAAATCTTCCTTGCCCACTTGAGTTCTGTCTTCGCATGTTTCTTGACGTTGGTGACGTACAATTTCTTGAAGAATGTCCCATTTCCTTGCAGTAGTTGCATTGTGTTGATGGTGTATCAGGTATAGTTGGTGAAAGAGTGCAATTCCTTGCCAAGTGACCATTCTTCTTGCAGTTGTGGCATTGTACCTGAGACAGGTCACGCTGTGGTGAGTTATTTATCTGACTATTTCTCGGAAAATTGAAGGCTGGTCGTGAAGAAGATGCAGCAAACACTCCTGATGTCTCTGGTTTAATTCGTTTACGTGTCTCTTCAATGATGAGCTCTGACAAAGCAATTTCTACTGATGGAAGAGGTGAACGATGAAGAATAGCACCCCTAACTGACTCATACTCATCTTGTACTGCTATCAATAGTTGCACTACTCTTGTTTCTTCTCTATATTTTTCCCACAGCTCTAGATCGATTGTCCACTTGGGTTCCATAAGTGCCAACTGGTTCCATACTAGGGACATCTCAGAATGGAAATCAGAGATTGATTGATCAGGTGACTGTTTCATGGAGCGAATGTCCTGTTCAAGCTTATATCTTTGAGCAAAATTCAACTGTGTGTACCTTTTTGCAAGAAAATCCCATGCATCTTTAGCCTCCTCAAATCTTGTGAGCTGCATACTGATTGTAGTTATCACAGTGTTTCCGATCCATGTGAGGATTTTGTGATTATTAACCTCCCATACTTCTATGGGATTTGTTGATTCCTTTGTTTCACCTTATTTGCCAGCGCTCATGATTGGTATAAGATACTTCTCTGTTCCATCAACATACTTCCACATACCTTTTCCTTTAAGAAAACTCTTTATGAGAAAAGACCAATGACTGTAGTTTGTTCCATCTAGTTTCACGGTGATGGGCTGGAAATCTTCGCGAGACATGTTAACAAACTTGGAATAACGATGGCTGACTTGTTTTCTGATTTAGGGTTTCTGACTTTGAAGAAAAGAACTGAGTGTTTACAAGGGTTGAGATTATATCTTTCTGATTTCTAATTTGTATTGCAGCAGAAGGGCGGATTCAGATCTTACCTGGCTCTGATGCCATGATAAACATGAGCATAGAGAGGTATGAAAACGATGTTGAGTTAAACTCTTTCTGTGTATTCATATCAATGGGTTAGTCGACCCTTTATACAAGTTTACAACGAGAGGATTAAGGAAGGAAATCTACGTATTACAACAAGAAAAGATACACAATATACGCATATCTACACATACCAAAGGTGTCAAGATACGTAAAGATACGTATATCTTAACACATACATGTTAAAACCTTCCAAATGTTACTCCTTAGTTTCATTAAAGTAATAATTAAGATTAGGTTCTAATCTATCACAAGACCTATGTTGAACTTACCAAGTAATACAAATTCAAGACAACTTACCAAGTTATTACCTTTATGGATAAAGAAAAAAAATCTTGGTCTCAAGCCGTTTTTTTCTTTCTTTGACAAGTGAGTGTTGTTATGAATATCTAACTTAATAGAACAACTCGTACATCACAACCACTAAACTTTGTGAGAAGTGGTGTTAGGACATTGTCCGGTCAAACCCACTAGCGTTGGTATGTCAAGCTAGTTGTCAGTTTTAGGTGTCAAAACTCAATTCTTGATTTAGCCTACTAAAGTTTAGATTTTGGAATTGGGATATAGACAAAGTAGTAGAGACCTTGAAGACGAAGACTGTGAAGACAAAGAAGACATCAATTATTCTTCATCGACAAAAGGTTAGTAGGAGTTATGACTTTATGGAAATTCTTCTATTCTACTTTCTCTATTCTTTCGAAATATAGTCGAAATATGGAAATATAGTCGACTACTTTAGTAGTGATAATAGCGATTGAGATCATATTCTTGTCTAACATGGCCTTGTGTCATGACCAGTGTTTGTTCCCACATATACTGTGAGTACAAGAATGAATGAGATAGATTCGATACCATTTGTCCATTGCAATGGTTTGCTTGCAAATCATTAGTTGGATATGGGTGAATCTAAAGGAGTACTCTTGAGCAAGAGTCCAATGGATTACAGCTGAGGACGTACACACGTCTAAGACCTGGCTAAGCCCAGTACTTCCAGCGGAATCCAAGTTTGGCCAAATCTGAATGGCGGACGGTTCACGGACCGGTACGCAAACCAGAAACTCAGATTTCTCCTGAGTTCCAAGGTGACTGAACATTTCGCAAACCTATGCGAACCTAGATGTCGGTTACTTTGGCTGGTATTCAGATTAAGTGTATATTCTTCCAGAATTTCACTTGGGTTAAACTCTGAACTCCTTTATCTCTTAGGTGGACTTGTATATCACATAAATATCTTTTGTGGTCCATCTAACGATCCTCAATGAGTCAATAAGATAAGATTATCTCTGGTCTGTTGGATTCTATCCTAAAGTGTTTTTGAGCTAGCAAAACACTTGGCAGATAAACGATAAAAAGAATTCCAATTGAGATTATTCTCTATTAATTGGTTGGCAAGTTTAGGGTTTCCTTAACTTGTGACAAGTAATTGATTGCTTTATTCCAAAGCAACCTATCTTATTGAGTGTTATAAATAGAGGTGTCTATGGACAAATACCGCAAGCATCAAGCATACGTGAAGGTCCTTAGAGAAGTGATCGTAAACTCTTTTCACTTCGGTGAACGCTTGTTGTGGTATAGTCATCCTCTATAGGTTGCAGCTCCTCTGGGAACTCCCTACGACTATAAAAGACTTCTCTTGAGAGTTGGGAAGCACAGGTAGGAGATTGAGACCATATTTGGTTGAAATCGGATTAACCTGTAACCTTGGTAACCTGATCACGTTCTTGTCTATTCCATAGTCCGTCTCTTCTGCTATACGGCTATTCAAGGACTGATACGTTACACACAGGGTTGAAAGGTAGCAACGCACGGCTGCACTCGGTGTTGTAAGACCTAGTTAGCTCCGGTTGTACAAGTTTCTTAAGTGATTCTTCGTGTACAACTCAGGTAGAGACAAATTGGGCATAGATTACTCGGTTTGCTTGTCACCCCTGATTTGTGAAGTAGATTTCCGTATGACCTGGATTTAATCATCCGAAGGAAGTCAACTTGTGTATGATAAACTGATAGAAGACAGTTAGATCATACGTCAACAATTAGGTTGCAAAGCCAGTATTGCTGACACAAGCCTTTGACATCGGTCAAAGCAACTCCTAGGCCTGTAAAGGACGTCAGCTTGGGGAATCAAGTGCGTGACGATCTGTGGGGGATCTAGAGACATAAGGAGTGCGACAGTAGCCAATTCGCTTGGAGGGCTTGAGTTGGTATCTGCTACATCCCAGACCGAAGTCTTATAGTAGGCTAGTGTTTGTAGTTAGTTTGTACTGGGCGGTGTTCAATCTGGACGAGGTCCCGACGTTTTTCTGCAAGGCAGTTTCCTCGTTAAAAAAACGTTCTGGTGTCTTGTGTGCTTTTCCTTTCCGCAATTATATAAACTCTGACATATAATTAAAAGCAAACACATGAAGTACGTTATCCATAACCGTAGAGTTTACTCCAAAGATTCATCTTTGTCGAGTTGATCCCTAGATCACAACTCCGGTTATCTAGGTTTGGATATTGATTTTTGAGATCGTCCAAACCTAACCATAAGACTCACGAGCCCAAACGAAAAGTTGGTCGTATTTCGGTACCCCTCCTTTTTCAATTGGTATCAGAGCAGGTGAACACATTAAAGACGTAACTGTCTGTATTTATCTAGGCTTGTGAGTCATGGATCAAAGCGTAAGAGCTTGTAACGTACCACCAAAGTTCGATGGCACAAATTACCTATGGTGGAAGACTGCAATGACTTCGTTTTTGCAAGCCCGAGACTTCAAAACTTGGGTTTATGTCATGAAGGAATATATACCACCAACCGTTGAAGTTGACGGTAAAAATGTTCCCAAAGACATAGCGGTTTATAATGATGTGGAAACACTCGCCGCTAAGCAAAACTATGATGGGCTTAATGTTATCATTCATGCAATTACACCTGATCTCTTCCATCACATAGCTACATGTGAAACCTCTCACGAGGCTTGGAAAAGATTAAGGAACGTATTCGAAGGAAATACAGCAGAGAAAGAAGGTAGACTTCAAAACCTCATGTCTGACTGGGAAAACCTTCGAATGCTTGAGGATGATACCTTTGAGGAATTTAATCACAAATTGTCTGAGATAGTAAATGCCTGTCACACCTATGGTAAAGTTATTCCGGAAAGGGACATTGTGAGTAAAATTCTGAGGTCATTACCCTCAAGGTACGAATCCAAGAAACATGCCATCCAAGAAGTACACGGCTTAGACATGACAAGAAGTGACCTTGTTGCAAAGCTAAAAATCTTCGATCATGAGCACAGTAACCCTAAGAACTTTGGGTTTAGAGCTACTGGAAAAACAAGGAAACTTGTAACCGAAGAGTGTACTTCGAACACCGACTCCGGCAATCATAGTGGGAATGGATCTGATGAAGAGATATCTTTGATAACTCGTCAGTTTAGAGATCTTCTAAAGAAGAGAGGTAAACGATTCATCAAGAACGTCCCACCATCAACTCCTAAGCCTCATGATAGAGTCCCATCTAAAGAAGGGAACAAAAGGGGAGATGATGATGATATGCCACTATGCTATAAATGCAAAGGTTTTGGCCACTTGGCTGAGAAATGTCCCAATCGGAGGATATATACCGGAGGGAAAGCCTTTGCAGCCTCACTTGATGATTCATCTGATGTTTACTACTAGGCTGATGAAGAAAGTGAAATAGCTCTGGTTGCAGAATGTGTCAATTCTAATAATATGGGTGATTCCAAATCAGAACTAGAAACATGTCCCACCCCCATGGACACAATCTCTAGTGACATATCTTGCAAAGAGGTAATCATCCCTATATTACACAAGCAACGACTTGTTAAGTGCAGTTACTGTGCTAAAAAGGGACATGATTACAAGCAGTGCCATGTGTACAGACGTAAAGTCAAGCATGCTAATAAACTGCAAAGGAAAGCGGCCAGACTCATGCATGTTATTCGAATCTTTGAAGCAGCCAATAAAGATCGAAATCACTCTAACTCCTTAAGGGCAACACAAGAAGCGGAGAAATTCAAGAGAGCCAGAACTAAGAAAGGCAAACTTAGTTCGGAAAAAGATTCAATACCACATCAAGTGCATAACCATGCTCTACCTTCTTCATAATAAGTGCAAGAAGGATTGGCATCTCATCCACTGCCCCTTGGGATGAGAAGTCATAATGTGGTCGGGCAAGTCCTAGAGTCTTTTTCGTTTTCTGTATCTATTTTGTAAGTAATTGATAACCCACAATTAAGCTCCTTTTCAGTGTCACTAGACAGAGAGTGTAATGTTGAGCCTTGCTCCATGGAACTCATGATCACCTGGGATCAGACTGTCTAAACGAAAGGTTAAAATTGTTTCTGGGTATCTCTGAAAGTGAGACACGTCAATGAAAGAACAAAAATACGCGTACACGGTTCCCGAACCGTCCAGCCTCATCAGATCGATATTAGGGTAAATCTTTATCGTATCTAGCAGTTAATGTAATCCTTATCTCTTCGA
>JAJJMA010067008.1:13820-29371 GCA_023529015.1 Papaver nudicaule
TGAAGACGGTGAAATAGTAGTACTAGTTAAAGAAGAAGAAGATGGTGAGGGGTTATTGGTATGAAGATGAGACGGTGTTGGTGTTGATGTTGAAGAAGATTTAACAGCCAAACAAACACCGAGTGTTTAACAGCTTCAGAACCAAGAACTCGATGTAAATCGAAGGTAAGGTAGAGGAAGCCCATTGATTAGTGAAAGAACTTTTTGCTGAAATTATCCCTAAATCGGAAATACTCTAGATTTAGTTAGGAGAAAGATAACCGGACTAAAATTTACCTTCTCTTTTAGGAAGAAAATCAACGGATCGAAATTTACCCGTTTCCATATGTACTTTTATCACAATATTTGATTTGCGATATTTTTGAGTGAATTGTAATAGATGGTATCAGTATCGTCGAATTGGAAAGATAAGCAATTCAATTCTTAAAACTCTGAGTAAGTTTGACTTCAATTCCTATGAATTTGTTAATATCTTCTTCTTTTTTGATATTGCAGACTTTCTTTATTTCATTTAAGAAATCTAAGAGGATTCTCAAATCACTAGTAACATTAGTTATAATGTTAAAATTCTTACTAGTAAGAAACACGGAAACAACAAATTTCTTCGTCTCAAGAGTTTTTTTCAACATTGTTGATATTGCTATATACCATTGTAAGCAGTAGCAGAATAAGTTTTGTTAATGGAGGGGGAGAGGGAGGAAAAGAAAAGAAAAAACATTAGTAAAGGGTTTTGGACTCTTAAAATTGTGACATGAGAAGAAGGAAGTTATTAGATAGAGAGAGTGAAGGTGGACCACAAGCAAATTGAGGGGAACCGAATTAGAAAAGAATGGCTGGGGCCAAAACCTACCGGAACAAAATTCACCTGTTTGTTTTAAAATAAAAAGAAAACCGTATGCAAATCCACATGTATTTTAATAAAGCGTTTGATGTGCGGATATTTTTGAGTGATTAATTAAGGAGTAATAGATAGTATTAGTGGTACTAAGAACTCGACATTAATTTCAAGTATTCTAAATGAAGACCACCCTAATAAGACATGAATAAGCGATATGTTGAAATTAAGAGTGAAGTTATATATTTACTACCTAATTAATTAAAATATAAATCACAATCAATCCTTAAGACTTAGAGGAAGAAAAACATAATAATGCAACATACCTTAGTTATACTTTTTCTTTTTTTTTATATATGTTAATAGTACCATCAAACAAAAATTAAAAAGAAAAATTTGATAATATACGATATACCGATATTTTCCTTGAGTTATTATTTTACAAGAACCCAAGCAAAAACGAAGACGATGAATGAAGATGATGATACTATGTTAATAGTGAAAAATATTAAGAACAATCATAACATGAAAATATGCTTCTCTCATGGGCAATGCGAAATTAAAATGCTCAGAACTCGGAGATTGAAGTATTCTAGATAGAAACCTAGTTAGACCATATATATATCATATGTTTTGGAAATTTATTTTTTATTAAAACCATAAAAATAAGATGATGAAATCAGCGTACCCAAGTTACTTCGAAATAAGATGAAAACATATTTATTTCCCCCTGCCTTATTTAAATTCAATTTTTTCTTACACAATTTTTCTTTTATTTTTTATATCAATTAGATGAACCATCAAACCAAAATTAAACAAAAGAAACTCGAGCAAAAATCGATGAACAATAAAGTTGATAGTATGATGTTTATGTTGAAAGTTAAAGATGAAGGAAACCGTTGATTACGAAATTATGATGGTGATGGCTCAAACAACTATCACACAAAGTGGCATCATATAGTTCAAGAGCTTCAAAACAGAATGATGAACATATGCCAGAGGCAAAATTGAAGATTTCCACTTCAACAACCTTTCCCCGTATTAGCCTCAAAATCAACCATAAATTTCTCTATCTTTTTCTGCTTCAATTGAGTTACAGTTTAATTCAAGTGTATGAAATTGCTGATTCTAAATCTCCCAACAACTGTATAACCCCTTGAGAAGATTACGACATTGATTTCTTCACTAACTTCACCAAAAAATCTCCTTAGCACATCAATAACCTATCACAGTTCATCATATGAAAAAATAAACACCTTCTCCTTCAATCTGACTAATTATCCTCAAAACTCCATGAACATTTTTGATTTCCACTCCAATGAATTTGTTGATTATCTTTTTCTTCCTCTTCTTCGTCTTCTTTGTTATGATGAATTTGGAAGAGCTATTTTGTAAAAGGGTTGTAAGTTTATGCCCAAATTAGAGTTTGGGTCGTAGAACATGTTGTTGATGCATTTTGGTCATGGACTAGTCAAAGACCATTAGAAAACTGTTAGTTGACCTTTTTTTTTTATCAAACATCTTGACCACCAGTTGACAATTGAAAATTATATAAAAATACTTGTCTTTGGTCCCTTTTTCATCTTCTTCCATTTTTTATTTTTTTGAAGGTAAGGCAGAGCCTTTAAAGATTTATATTGATCTGAAGTGCATTACAAAGAAGCTCAATGCCTTCATATCAGGCCCAATACATAGGCAACTGACCTTAGCAAACACACATATGAAACAAGTGAGAACAACAACAAGCACACTTATGAAGGTGACCAAAAGGTCATAGCCTTCATGTGTTACGACCATCCATAGGAATAGCCTTGTCTATTGAGAAGTAGACACCACCCAGCCGAAACATCACCGTGTGAGTCTTGCAGTGACCATCATCTCTATGCTGTAACTAAAACAAACCATAAGCAAAGTAGCAAACCTATGCACAAAGCAATCCAACCTAAGAACATCCAAACATGCAGTAAAAAACACCCAAAAAAAACAGGAAATTCCACCAGTTAGGACACCCATGAGTACAACAATTCTAGCAGACCAATTGTTGAATCAAAGCTAAAGGCTTCATTGATCATGGGAATTCCCTTGAGAAGGCACTCACAGGTTTGTTGACAAAACTTCGGCTACTCCAAGTTCTTCTTGAGAGAACTCTCCTTCCGGAACTGAAATCTTCCATGTTGTTGTCGGATTCTGTCACTAGTGGAAAACGTCCGTTTAAGAACGGCTAGAAACAGTTCTAATAGTGAGAAAAAGAACGGTTATAGTCAGCCCTATTAACAGTTCTATTATTGTCGTCCTTCTCAAATAGGACGGACATGGTTCGACTTTATAATAGAACAGACTGTACCCGTCCTTTATAAGAACTGTGAAAAGCAGTCCTTTTGTTAGATTTTAATAATAATAAAAGTTTAAAGTGATCAACTCATTTAATCCCATTTCAGCGGATCTGATTGGGTTGAATTCCATTTATATTGTTCTGACTCAGCTGAATGAAAATAAAATCTGATTTCATAAATCTAAACCCATAAACCTAAATTCACTGTACTTTACATAGAATCAAAATTACAACTGAATACAATTGACAGTACTCCCATGTTCAAATTCAACAGAAATAAAAGGATTAATATTCAATTCTAAAGACAGTACTCCAACATTTCTTCAGACTATAGGCTGCAAGGTTGAACCGATTGGGATGATGTAGTCGTCTAGAGTCATTCCATCTTCCAACAGTTTACAAGCAAAGATCAACTGAACCTTAGCCGTAACATTATCAATGGTGTCGGAGCTCTCAACCTCAAATGTGTTGGCTTGCCAGTTTGTTTTCACATAAATATGCATCTGTAGATCAATTATTTCACAACAAACTCATCAGAGGTAGAACTACAGTGAAACAGTACTCATTCTCAATAACTTAAACACATACATGCAGGTCCATAATGCAACTACATCAACACCAGACACACAATTTACTGCACAAAATTTACTATATTCAAGATTTATCAACATCAATAGGTAGTTCAAGACTGAGAATTTCTCAAAGTTCAAGACTGAGAATCGACAACATTTCTATGACACCATATATTCAAGCAGTAGTATAAATAACTGATTTGTACCAAATTTAGCTGGAATTGACCTATATAACTGATTTGAGCTTCTTATTACCTGTAACAAGGTCCATTCGAATAGTCCAAGTCATACAAAACTGAAATTTCTGGATTCATCCCAATCTGCATACTGCAGCCATACTCTCCTGACATGATAGCGCATCATCCATAAATAGTTACACGAAAAGGAGTGTAATTAGAATACAAAGTAAAAAATATAAAACTGAATCAGAGCCCTTGAGTCCCCTGCCGCAGTCGACCAAAATACTTTATTGCACACTTCTACACTGCTTAGGTTCAATCCTTGAAGTCATATATTATCAAAATATAACTCAATGCTCTTTTTACCGAACTAGCCTACATAATTTGGGAGTTATATAACTCATTATCTTTGCTTCTGAAAGGATAAAATCGTTAGATTCTATGTTGAATAGCTTGTCACTACCTGGAAACAAGAAAATAAAAAATAAAATCAGATTGAGTCACTTGAAACAAACCACTAAATATTGCTACATGATTTGTGAACAAATAGCTCAAGCAAAACAAACTACAAAACATTTACCACCAATACACCATAACCGTACATACACCCACGACCAAATCCAAATCGGGGAAGAAACCACAACAACATAGAAAGAAAGAAAATGGCAGGAAAACTCTATTCAAGCACATTATGTCAAATTCCAATTCCAACAACATCTCCCATTCAGTCATTAACATGGTCCATCTAGTTGTAACTATATTTGCTCAACCATATGTTTTAACATCCAATACCATCACTAAAGTTCATTCTCTTGTTTACCACTAAACCTCAGCATTATGTCTAACCTAAAAACTCATACAACACAATCAATAAACCAAACCCGAGAACTCACTCAGACAATTCATCAAACACTATGCAGCTACAAAAGTTCAAAAATCTTAAAACCTCAAAACAATCCATAATCAAACCCCCACTACTACTATCACCAACTACATCAAGAATCACCAGAAATCCCCAACAAAACAACTAAAAGAAAAATCAAAGTGAATCTGGATATGGGAGTTAAAAAAAGAAATACGAACCAGTAAAATTCTCGAGTTTGATATTAGCTTAAGCACGATCAGCAAGCGATCTGGGTTTGTAGGATCCAAAGTAAATCAACGAAAACAGCAAATTTGGGACATTATAAACAGGAAAGTTCAAAGATCAATAGCTAGTTCAAAATTATCATCAACAAAAGCTTCTTTCGCACTTCTTTCAAGATCATGAGGTGCCATTATAAATCTGAGACAGACCCAGAAAACAGGAATTGAAGATAAAGTGAGATTGAAACTTGAATCAATCAAAAATACCCAAATTCACAAATTTGAACCCTAAATAAGCAAACGCAGTTAAAATTAAAGAATCCTCATCAAATACCCTTGTCACCACCAGAAACAACATTAACTCATCATCATCATCATCAGACAACACAGATCTAAGAAGAAAAATCGAAATCAACTAAAACATTAGAAATCTTCATCGCGAAATAACAAAGCAACATAATGAGTAATTTTTTTGGCTAATTATACTAGATATATAACAAAGCAATAGATTTATTTAAAAAGACCTAGATATCTTGAAACGGATCCAGTTGAGATCTGAAAACAAAATTTTGAAAAGTTTCATTTTGATAGATATTCATGAAGAAGAAACAAGCCATATTTTTGTAGAACCTTTGAACAAAATCGGAAGAAGAAAATCTAGAGAAAAAAAATCGAGAGATTCTGCGTCTGTGAGAGAGAGAATAAGGCAAAGAATTGTAGCAGAGAGAAATAGATAAGGTTGCTTTTAGTGGCCAGAAAAAGAGGCAGTTTCATCTTTACCGTTAAAATAAGGGAGTCGATCTAAACCGTTGATAAAAGAACTGATGAAAACGTATCTTTCACTTTCCGCTTTTTTAGTCGCGAAAGAACGGATTTTGACCGAAATAGACAAAAAACGTCCCATGTCAGTTCTTTTATTAAAGCCATGGTCCGTTCTAAAACCCTCTTTTTCCACTAGTGTGTGAGTCCCCTATGGCATCTTGGTATTCCTGTTGCGAGGTTTTGATGATGGGGAAGATGAATGTCGGAATTGAATGAACTGGACCAGGGTGATCCAACTTCTTTTGAAGGTTAATACATTCTTGATCATAGTCTGCTGAACTATCCCATTTCCTTCGACGAATGGTAGGATCCTCATTTACTTAGACTGGTGGAGTGTTTATATGAACATCATCAAGTTCCTTTAATGTCCTTGTTCTTTGCACCTTATATGGGGGTAGAGGAGCTGCAAAAGAGAAGTCAGAAAGCAAATCCAAATCCAATGTCGGCTGTCTTCGAAAGAATGTTTGTGTGGGATGAAGAGAGTGACGATGATTAACCAGCACACAAGGTTGGCCTTGGATTAATGTTATAGAGATAACAACTTTCGCATCATGAAGCTGGAGATATTCCGCAAGAAACATACCATACTCCTGCTTGAAAATATTTGATATAAGTATCGGTCCAGCATGAATAAGGTCTGGGATGCTCAAAGGATGATCTGGATTAGCCGGTCTCTTTCCTTTATCAGTATTGGAAGCAAAACCCATATATAATTTATCCCATTTAGTAGATGGGCTTTGAGCTTGAAGTGAACCCCCAGAATTAGGGTCCGGATTTGGGTCTACCACAGTATCTAGAGGTGTAGGCAAATAATGAGTATCAGAAGCAGAACCAGACCCAAGCCTAGAATCAAAAGGGTTCGTCGTGCTGCGAGGAGACGGTGGAGTAGAATAGTCTTCAGCACGTGCGACTGACACACCTGATTTGTCAGATACCCCAGACGTCAAAGTATAAGGAATATGACTGACCCTTGCAGGTTCATTCATTGATCTGGAGCGGGTGATAGGTACCCATATTGAATGTTGCTTAAATGAGGGTGAATCGGACCCCCCGATTCAATTCGGTGTGTTGGAAACACTGATCCGCATCTGTTTGAGAGAGTTACAGTTTTGTTACCAAAGAAACTGCTTTCAGCTCAGTCAGAAGTCTGATTTCTTCTTTCTGAGATAGCATGAGACGAAGAAGGTGAAGCAGAATCAACACAGATACGTGTTGCTCGATTACCAGCATGTTGAACTTGATTAGCTCTTCGATTTCCTAGAGGGTGGGTTGCTCTCATACGATTTCCAATCATTGCTAAAGGGTAATCCTGGTGATTGTCCATGAATTCCTTAAGACTAGGTTTATGGGTGAGAATACAATCAACAGATTGATGTATGATCATACCACACTTGTTACAAACACAGTGGAGGTTTTCATACTTATATTGTACCCATCCTGGATAACCACCTTGATCAAACATATGACCAGGACAAAAAGGGGTTAATAGATTCATTGAAATCTCAATGTGAGGGTGTTCTATAGACATGTCTATATTCAACACAACTCCCACTTTTTTTGATGATCATGAAGGTGTTGAAGTTGTAAATAAAAGGTAGCCATCGTGAAACACTTATCTGGGTGTGAACGGTAGAAGCTCCAATCTTCAACAAGAACATTATAACAACTTATACGCCACGTCTTATGTTGTAACACCTTTGGTTTGTCATATGCATGTTGCATAATCAACTTAAAAGTACAAGGGATTGGAGTTTTGAATATATCTTGAACCATGGTTTCCAAACCTTAGACAAAAGAGTTTTAAAGGACGAAAGAGCCAAAGATGGAACCAAACCCTTAATAGCAACACAAAGTTCATCAGGAAATTGGAAGAGGCCCTCCATTTTAGCTGAAAGAGAAGAAATCGGATCTACTGGAATGATAGAAGGTCTCTGAACAAGAGGTGCAGCATGTTTAGGTAGAGTTTGAGAAGAAGAAGTGGTAGACTTTAAAATTAAAGATTTCCTAAACTGGCAAGAAGACGAATATTGAGAATAACTTGGTGTTGGGAGAACAACACCGGTATGGATATTAAATGAAGTTGAGGATGGGGGTGGCGGAGTAGACGCAAAATTTGGGTTGCTTGTTTGTTTATGTCTCGAATTACGCTTGTGATGATGAGAAAAATCTCGAATTGATTTCATCACAAGACAACACAGGGCATGGAAGTAGTTGGAAATGATGAAAGAGCAGTTAATGCACCAAATGATTGTAACATAAAGAAAGTTTCTGCACTGGTTGGTTTCGAGACAAATAAAAATGATAGAATAAAAAGCAGCAATCGAAAAGGAAGGAAGAAGTCTGCGATGGATAAAATATAGAGCGGAGAAACCAGAGAGAAGAACACCACAATCGAGAGACACCATAAAGAAATAGGAATTGACAGATGCTTTAGCTGCATGGATATCAATCAAGAAGTGTAGGAACTATGGTGGATTGCGGGAGAGAAGACAGGTTGACAAGATTATAGATTGAAAGATCAAGAGGAAACTCAGTAATGGAACTCAGGGAATCGAGTGGCGAGTCACAGAGCAAAAAAAGACCGAGTTTTTTCAACCATTACTTTCCCGTTCTTCCATTTGTTCTTATCCATGAAGTCTCTAATTAATAAAACTACACCTTGTAGCTCCATGGATGCACCACCGCCAACTTGATCTACTCACTTATTTCCATAGTCAAAGTCTAATCAGAATCCTCAAAATGAATGCATTACATTCATTGTCTTTTTTTTTTTTTTAAATCTCTAATTGATTGTTTTCTCTATTGTTCTTCAATTGTTTCGTTCTCTGTTAAAAAATATGAAAGTGGCTATGAAATTTTGTTTGTAAATCTCTTGAATCAGATATAATTAGAGTTCTTATGGATAAATCTTGAATTTTCGTTCAATTTCCTACAATTCCAATTCAAAAACAGTACACAGCTATTCACAAGTGATTTCTCAGTAAGGGTTTCTTTTATAATTTTCAAAAGCGTACTTTTGTTTGTTTAGTATTCTGGTTTCTTATTCTTCATTATTGATCTTACTAAGGCATTTTCCGTGCCGCGGACGTCACTGGACTGTTAAATATTGTAAGTCCATATGTTTGAAATATGTATTTCTCCGTCTCCTTGTAAACAACACATGACTCGTTTAGAAAACCCGTTATGAAATAAGTACATTTGGTGTGTTATAAATTTTTTTAGGTCTTTATTGTTTGAAGATATTTGTCTATAGATCTCCAAATTTGAAACTTCCCTGGTCGATTTTGTTTGTGTTAAAATTATTAGAAGGCAAGTATTGATAATTTTAAGTTCAGGAAAACCACTTGATGCGAAAGTACTTTTTTTTTCCCTCTGATTCCTTGTTATTACCCTTTCTTGTTTATATCAATTCAACTTTAGAGTACCCAAATTCGAAATCCTCTTAAGCACATGATTATTCCTTTGTTATATTTCGATATATATAGTCCGGCTGTGATGAGGTCTCCCTCGTGAAAGCTTTTGTAAGGTAGCATCATCTAACCCTTGAAAACTTAATCCTAGATGTAAACGGATTCAAGACATTAATTAAGAAATTAATTAACTAAAATTGAATTTATTTATCTTTATTTATTTTCAAATCCCTTAATTCAATATCAATTGTCTCTTAGTCCTTTGACACACTCTAAATTGTACGAGAGTTACTGTCCGCGGCAAGCGGGCAACCTAATCCTACCCCCAGAGTTATCTTCAAGAAACCTTCTAGTGAGTAATCAGACTCACCTTCTCCACTATCGGACGTAAAGTAAGTCCCAAATCTCTCTTTTATCGTGGGCGCGCGAACAATCGAGATTAAGCTCATTATTGCTAACTAAGATTATTATTGAAAGAACAAATATTTTGTTCCTAATGCACAACCTCCTTTTTTTTGTTTGCATGATGTCAGAGCCTATCCTGAACCTTGGAGGGCCATGTGCGAGTTTTATTATAGGGCCCTCACACGGAAATGCAAAAAAAAAAAAAAAAAAAATGTATTATGCTTGTTTTATTTATAGTGATTTATACTGTAGTTAAATTTGGTTTTGTTATGTAAAAATAAATTAGGTAGTACAGAAGCGTATTTTTTCGAAGTTAAGAATATATTAATAACACATATTTTATGAATCAGTTACAATGAGTTGGCTTAGTGGCAAATCACTGGCTTGTGTTAGATAGAGATCTTGAGTTCGAGTTTTCGTAGCCCCTTGTTTAGTGTATTTTACTCTTAACTTTTATTCTGCTAGGCTTGGAGAGTTTGGGTTAAAAGGTCTCACGAAAGTCCGATAATTCTAGGCTTAGTAGGGGTGACCAAAACCACCGGAACCGCGGATTTGCACCGGAACCGCCCGCAAATTTGCGGTTTGAGCCCAAACCGTCCAGCCAATGGGGCGGTGGCGGTTTCAAATTCGAATCCGCATGATTTAGCGGGGCGGTTGCGGTTGGCCCATGTGCACCGCGGATTTGTCCGCAACCGCAGGTAATTTCGTAGTTTTAATAATAACCTAGGGGTATTACTGGAAGTCAAAGGGTTAAAACCCTCGATCCAAAAATCTAACTTCATTTCTGCTTCGTTCTTCTTCTTCTTCTGTCGTCTGATTTTGCGGTTGAATGATTATCGATGGATAGTATAAGAAATTCATGGTCTCTAGATGTGGTGGTGGATACACCCATATTCGCCTATACTAATGATGATGATACACCATATGGTCGCCGGATTCAATGGTGGTGCTCTGCTAAAGTTTAACTGGTATGATTTCTTTTCCCTTATATCTCTTTATTTTTGGTTTCCATATCTCATTCAAGACCTATTTTGTAAGAGGGTTTTGATTGATTTTGCTTTAAAATCCCTAATTTTTACTGTCTATGGTTTGATTTGGTTGATTGATTCCTTTAATAAATCAGATCTAGCTTCAAAACCCTGATGGCTTGACCATCATACAATATCAATATGCGTGCTTTTGATTTTGGAGGTTTTTATGATTTTGAGTAATTGCTGTGGATTTAGGTCACTTGGGTTTTCCTTTCCGGTATAATTGATAAAGCTGAGATCTTTTTGTTGTTTCTTCCATGGGTTTGGCTAATTTTGGGTTTCATTTAACAGGTATTTGAAGAAGACTAATGGGAACTGAATCGGTTGCAAGTAAAAAGGCACCATCCAATTGTTTGAAGAAGACTAATTGTTTCTCTGTTTTTTTTTTTTTTGTATTGAAAACCGCGGGGGACCGCGACCAAACCGCAAGAACCGCAAAACCGCGGTTCTAAAAACCGGCGGTGCACGGTGCAGTCGCGGTTTGAAAAATCAAACCGCACCTTTTGACGGTTTGGTCGCGGGGACCCCCTAAACCGCAACCGTTGCACCGTTGCTCACCCCTAAGGCTTAGATACTTAGGAAAAAAGGCCCTATTTAATGTAAAGAAAGGGCCCTATTTAATGTAAAGAAAGGCCTAACCTGAGCAGGGCCCTGTGCGTCGCACGGTTCACACCTGCTCAGGACCGGCCATGCATGATGTCTCATTGGTGCTAGCTAAGATTATTATTAAAATAACTGACACAGTGGAAGGGGAAAGCCAAGAACTAGACATTTTCTATGCCAAGAGATTTTACCTAGTTTTGCAACACGGTTTCTATGTAAAGCATTTTCAGGCTTAAAACACATGGAATGGACAGTGGTATAGTAGCCAAGTGGCTGTAGTGAACAAAATTCATGAAACTGTAGAGGACGATAGGGGAACCTGGCCAGACAGTAGAAGTAAAATTGCTTAAGATGGGATTTGAATCAAACTTAATTGGAAAATGGCAGTAAAAATCAAAGAACCCAGAAGAAAATGGCCAGTAAGAATCAAAGAACAAAAACCCAAAATGAAAAATCTCATATGAGATTGAGAATGATTAGTACTTCATATGTTAATTGAGAATGATTAGTACTTCTAAAGGTATTATCATTGAACAATACTTAGGGGAAAAGAACTCTAGGTTTTTAGGTTTAAGGGACAATTAATATTACATTAAGGGATCTGATAATAAATAAGAATAAATAAAGGGGGATTTTGTAAAACCCCCTAAAAAAATAGGCAATTTGCATTACCCTTTTTTAAATTCCTAATAGGTGAAACCCCCTATAGTTAACTATTCCGTCCATTTCACGTTAGCTGATTCATCAGATCGGTACACGTCAACAAAAACAATCGCGTGGCAAACACATAACCAAAAATACCCTCGTAGTCTGAACCAGATCTGCTCATGTCGGGGATTTTGTATTTCTCTCCAACTAAATATGAGAATCCTAATTTTCTTCAAAAATCAAAGTGTTCGCATTTGTGGATGGGAAGGATTGAAAGGGGATTAGGAGCAGGACGAATTTGAGGATACATGGTGAAGATTTAAAACTTGTAATACCACGACAGTATTGGACTTTAAATTAAACTGATGTCGTTGATGTGGGTTGTTGCCGATCAGTTTGGGTGTTAGATGGATGATATTATGAAGCTTGTTGAGTTTGTGTGTATTTGAAATCGTTTGGTTTTATTCTAATTCAAGTAGAGCGATGCAAAAGAGGCTTAAATTGTTGATTTCACGCACGACACCTGTTTAGAATAAATCCCAACAGAATCAAGACGGATCTTCGCTTCACCAGCATGAGCACCAGGAGCTCGATAGAGTGACCAGAATAGATGTGACCAGAATTAGAAATTTGAAAGTTTATTTTCCCTCAAGCTTTTATTAATGGTGGTTGGTCCGTCCGCAGAAAGAAGAAGAGAAGAATGTTTTTGCGCACGTGTAATCATCTACGGACGTAGCAAATGATGATTGATTTCTGACGCTTGATTACTATCCATTATTTGGGACCATGTATTTATATTGATTTCTATCTGCTAAGTCAGCTAACGTGTTTTCCACGCGTCTGTTAGTATTCACCTGTACCTATCTGCTGAGTCAACTAACGTGAAAATGGACGGAATAGTTAACGGAAGTGGGCTTTGCCTATTAGGAATTAAAAATGGGGTAATGCAAATTGCCTTTTTTTTTTTTTTGAGGGGGTTCTACAAAATCATCATCACCGCCATAACCACCGTAGCCATAGCTTTCGGTTTTGGTTATGGCTGGCGGCCTAATAAACGAGCCGTACCAACCCATGTGCAGCCCCGGGTTCCATGGCCCCCTCAATAATATATTTCCAAATGCCGGTCTTTTTACAAGTGAAAAATAGGAACTTTTTTTTTGCACTTCCCGCAGTCTTTTTCTTATTTTCCATTTCTCCAGTCCTCCAATATTCTCTCTCCTCTTTCTCTCTGGATTCCTCTTCTCCCCCTCTCCTTTTCTCCGGTCCTCCAAGCTTTTCTGATGATAGTTGAAGAAGACCTTGATCCGACGAAATCAATTAGGTAAGTCTTACATCTCACTGGAATTACCATTTCGTTTAGTGATTTTAGGTTTTTTTTTTACAGATTTTTTCGATTTGAATTGAACTTAATCTGATTTGATTTAGTTTGTTTTTGTTTATTCTTCACAAGTTCGGTTTTCCTCAATGTTGATGAATTTCTAGGGTTAATGTTGATTTGATAATCGTAATGGAGTTTATAGATTAAAAACCCTGAATATTAGATTGTTAGATATTTCTAGGGATTGGGATGTTGTCTTCTTGATATCATAATAATAATTATAATTAGATGGTGATCAATTAAAGAGAGATGTTGTGATATTGTTTTATACTGCAGGACATGTTTGAAATAATTGCATTTGATATGATGGTTAATGAGATTATTATTATGTAGGTTGATTGTGTTTCTATCCTTGAGTTTGGTTTAATAGTATGTTTAACTGAGCCAACTTCAACTTCAATTCTCCAAACTGAACTGTTTAATTTACCGTCATTTGCAGTATCAGGTAACTCAGATTTGTATATGGTCATGAAAATGAAACAGCAGAGAGCAGTCGCAGAGTGAAGGTGTTGGAAAACAGGCCTTTTAAAGATGATGTGTGTTTGGGAAGGGGTACACATCTTAAGTTGAGTGTGTCACTTGCAGAGGTAATTCCATATTCATGCTTACTTAGTTCAACTATCTGGTTTTGAATAGAAATAGGATGCATGTCAATTACCCATTTGTGGGGTGATTTTGTTTCAAGAATTAAAGTCCATTCTAGAGGTATAATTGAAAAAAATCAGGACAATTTTAGACTATAAGGGGACCATAGAGCCAAAACCTCTAGAAAACATTTCTAATACTAGAAACGAAGATAAGGTGTAGTTGGTAAAGACTGTTGTGTAATTTCAGTTCACTTATCATTTACTTGTGATGCTCCACAGATATCTAGAAATGTAATGGAGGAATAACTTCCTATTACGTGTGAGAGGTTGTGATAGAATAGTTCCAGAAATAATAATTAGATGGTGATCAACCAAAGAGAGATGTTGTGATATTGGTTTTACTGCAGGACATGTTTGAAATAGTTACATGTGATATGGTGGTTAATGAGATTATTATGTCGGTTGATTGTGCTTCTTTCCTTGAGTTTGGCTAATACCTTTGGGAATAGAATGTTTCGACCAAGAAAACTCCCGTTGGTTTCTCCAAACCGAACTGTTAGGCCATTTGCTGTATCAGGTAGCTCAAATGTGCATGTGGTAATGAAAATGCAACAGCGGAGTACCTTGAATAGTAAGGGTGTGGAGTGATAGGTACTGTTTGCTCTTTATACTTGTGAAGTGATCAGTTTTTGACCCACAATATGATAGATGTAGAACAACCAAACAAGTATATAATAGAGAGAATAAATTGCAATAGAAAACCTTAATTTTATTGCTTTAGAATAATAATTTTACAACGTTTACCTCTTAGGTTTTTTTCCTGCCCTAGGTGTTGTTTCTTCCTCTTGGTTTCTTCTCCTCTGCTAGTTTTCTCTCTGGTATCCTATGTCTCTACAGGCACTCTTTGTATCTTATTTATAGAATAAGTCTTACCTAAAACTAGTTATTCATATGAAAGGAAAACTTTCTATGTTTGGCAACCTTCTAGGAATAGGACTCCTATCTGTTTTAAGAATGGAATATCTACCACTAGGATTACTTGAAGAGCAATTCAGTTGTAGATATCGGGCTTTCTTATGGGCCTATATCTGTAAAACGGATCAGACCTCCCCCATAAGGAGGCTTTTGGTCCCTTAAAAGCATTGCACTAAGAGATGAGGATACTTCACCTCCAGCTCCCTTGAGTACCACTTTGCATTCTTAAAGCTTTTTCCTTTAAGACAAACTTGATACAATTCTTGCTCCCCTACTCTTGTCATCCCTGTCTTCTTGCTGAGCACTAAATCTTCATTTGCTATTTCACTTGAAACTAAATCTTGCACACCGATGAATTCCATGGATATGCTCTCCCATGGTCTGGTTGGAACTGGTAACGGGGTATAGAGTCCAAGTTTCCTGTTGCTAGGCTTACTTGTACAACATACAATGCACCCTTTGGCAAACCTCTCTGTATCAACACTCATACTTGGCCAATGCACATGATGCCGTAAGTTTGCAAGTGTCTTTTGAACGCCCGAAATGGCCTGCTACCAGTGAGGTGTGTGCTTCTCGAATTAACGATATTCGATGCTCTTTTGGAATACACAACTTGTCTTCCTTGTATATCAGCCCATCCTCAACATGATATCCAGAATTTTCGATTCCACCACCATCCTTAGGCATA
>JAJJMA010067008.1:44511-62547 GCA_023529015.1 Papaver nudicaule
CCTTATCTGCCCTTAGAAATGTTTTTAATCTGTGGATCGAAACAACTTTTGAGCTTTTGCAACCAACATCTATGTTGGTAATTCATAGATTAGATGCTCCGAACCTTCATGAATCATGAATGTAAGTAGAAGAAAAGGAAAAAGAAGAAAAGATCAAAAAAGTATAAAGATCACTCCCTTTACTTGCACATCTCCTGCTCTCTTATATGGTGATTTTAGTTTGAGCATTTCTTTTTTAAGAAACTTTGGTGGACTTGAGCAGTCTATACTGAAGTATATACAACCCAGGCACGATGATCCTCTACATGCTGTTGCATCACAGATCCTTGTTCAGCTATGTCTGCATACGGCATTGTCGGAAGCAGAGTGGACTTGAGATGGGCCTAGAAGTGCCGTAAGTGAGACTTCGTCATGCAGCTTCAGCTAACAGCTCTGTGCTTCACGTTTTCTCTCGGGAAAAGGCCCATTATTTTGGACGTATTGTGCTACTTGGTGGCGCCAAGTACCAAGCCAGCAAAAGCAGTTTGTGGTGTAGCATTAGAATTTCTCGAGAATTGTAGTATGTATTTAAGGAAAGGAGTCATTTCTATTTGCTCACTGCTTTCCTCTAATTCATCCTATAATCCTTTCCTCTATGCATCCATAGTGACACTTAGCATCCTAACAGGAGAATCTATATGCCCATAATTCAGTTCTGGAGACTCGACTGAGAAGAGGAAAAAGATATATATATATATATATATATATATATATATATATATATATTAAAGTTGGACCGAAGCCCACTACCTACAAGCCCAGGTAGCTAGTCAAAGAAATAAAGAAAAATCCCTGCCCCGATGCAGATGAGTTTCGAACTCAGGTCACCAGAAGTGTACCAGGAGAATCTATTTGCCCATAATTTCTATTACAAGCGAAATTATGAAGAATCATTTACTGCAGTTTTGTGGAGGCACATACTGTCCATAAAAAATCAAGTGAGACCAAGCTGTTCATTTTTTTTAAAAGAAAGACCAAGTTGTTCATGTGCATGTATGTTTGGAAAGAGCCCATCTTCACTCGCAATTTTGTATGCGTTTTCAGTTTTGGGATCACAACCACTTGATTGCTACTTGTCGGACAGAATTGTTATTACTGAAACAGGGAAAAACACTGCTCCATGAACTTAAAGATAATCTTAAGTAACAACAATGCACAAATCGTGAATTTTGTCCAACAAGTTTAACCAGTTTTTTGAAATTATACTCCCTCGGTCCCACAAAAATTAAGCTAAAATGAAAAACTGATTAACTCAATTTATGTGGGGCGGAGGGAGTATTATATATGTATGGAAAGCAATAAACTTTAAAACTAATGAAACACAACTCTATTTTATTAAAATTACTAGGTTAAAATAAAAACCGACTAGCTCAATTTGTGTGGGACGGAGGGAGTATTATTTTTTTTAGAATAAAAGGCCAGGTCATTATATATTAAGAGAGTTGTTCAGCACAATACAAAAGTGGCACCAAGCCCAACAGGAGGATCCAATATGAGGATACCCATCATTACAGCATATGTAGATTACAAGCACAACCTAAGAATTGTGTAACTGAAGCACACTTGAGAAGGTGACCCATAGCCATCTAGAAGGACAGCTTGGTTCGTAATGGAAAATTATGTATAGAAAACAATAAACTTTAAAACTAATGAAACACAGCTCTATTTTATTAAAATTACGTCACAATCATCAGTTTTTCTTAATGATTTCAGATGAACAATGGATATTTTTACAACATGCTGTAAGAATAAATGCATAAATGTATTAGTTGATGGCTGACACAGCTAGATGAATTAACCAAATCATTGATCCTGATTTGGTTGCTGATAAATCAAGAATATTCGGAAAATAAAACGCAAGCTCAAGTACTAACTGATATGAACCCATTTCCCCATGCTAGGAATCCCATCGTGTACCACAAAAAGAAGATAATAGCCTGGTGGTGCAATGTAAGAAGTTGCCGGAGCAAAACAGTCAATGACGTAATTTTTACCGGTGACTTGATGTACTTGATTGACTTCCAGAACCATCATCCGTTGATTCATGGAGAAAGAATGTGTGTTGAATGATGGTGCAACCATGGTCACATAAACGTTCTCTGGCTTTCCTTTATGCTTATCATCTTTCTTTTTCAAGAACTTGTCGAAAAAAGAATACTCCCCTTCTTTGTTTTTCGAAGTAAAACCAATGGAAATTGGTTTCTTGTAAGATAATTCTGTTTCAGGCTTCACCCAACTAATTTGTGGCCGAGCACCGCTACTTAAGTACGGCGGCGAGAAAACCTCAACACTCAATTCAGTAGGGAACATCTCTGTGAAGTTGTAATTCTGATTAGGATTACTCCCCCCGACTAACACTCTACCATCAGGAATCAAAATTGCAGTTGAATGATACATTCGAGGGATATTGGATGGTTCCATTATCTCATATGTACTCGATTCTGGCTGGTAAAGTACGGGGTTGAGAACTGGTTCCCTGCCTAAATACCAACCAGCTGCGCCTTTTTTCGCACCATTTATAATTAGGACATCCCCTGTTGGTAACAAGATCATATCACCCATAACCCTTTCGATTGGCATTTCTTCCATTACCCATGTTGGCTGTTTTGCCGTGATCACCAGACGCCCGCATGATTTGGCAGCTGGTTGAAATTTTCCTTTGATCGCAGCAACATATGAATTTGGTGGTGCCCCTCCACAGATAAATACTTCAGCATCTGGTGCACCAATGGTGCTGTTGGCGGAACCAAGTTTCAGCGGGAGAAGTACGGATGAACCAGTGCTTGGATAATTACGTGAGACTCCACCAGGCATGGCTGGATAATCATCCCTAACGACTCTATTGTTTGTATAATCAAACAATATTGATCGAGTGTTAGCGAAAATGAAGAGATTCCCGTCAGTTGAGAGATGAGTAAACGGGTATAAATTGTTCTCCACAGCATCTCTGGTTTCTTTAAGAAATGGAAGTGCGAAGACTTTGAAATCAGCTTTTAATGCGCTCTTAGGAATGAACTCATAATTGAACTGACCTCTACCACCAACAACAATGATTTTACCATTTGGCAAGATTTGATTAGACGCATACCATCGAGGAACAACAAGTCCTTTTTGATCCTCCATCCAATCACAGTCAGCACACGGTCGAAAAGTTCGAACAACACGTTCACCTCTGTTGGATCCACCGCTTTGAATTAGCACGCCATCAGATGATAATGCACCTGAGGAGCACCAAGTATCTGTTTGGACAGTAAGTGGACGGACAGTTTGATCCAGAAGGTTTAGCTCGACTGAGTGAGCAGAACAATCGATTCGACCATCAGCAAGTTTGACACATCTTTCTTCCGGTAATGAAATTTTTGATTGACCAAAATCTGTTCTATCGAACATAATAACTCGATCATTTGGCAACAATACTGCATGCATTGCCGAAATTCCAATACTTTCCTTCAGTAGTTCCCAATTAGCTGTTTCACCAACAATGAATAGAGAAAAGATTAAAGCTGAGAAAACTACAACATATTTTGCTTCCATGGTTATTGTTTTTGAAGAACTCAACTGTCTGTTTTTGTATATATGTTTGGGTGAGTGAGTGAGTGTATTTATATGTTCCCATAGAATGTTATGATTGTGCATGTAGCTTATGAATGTTTAGGTTGGTTACATCAGAGATACATCCACCAACTCGATCACTTATAATACAATTATTTCTAATAATTTTCTGGTTTATGTTCTCAACTAACTTTTCATAATTGTATTCTTCTTCACTTCGATGCAGCTTCTCCAAGTTAAGAGATCTTTACAGCTATGCCAATTTGTTGGTCTAAATTAAGGCATACAATTGTGTTGAAGCTGATCATATCATCGATATGCAAGTACATTCGCGGCAGCAAACGAGGCAAGACTTCAACTCCTTGTTAACCAATGTGTAGTACTTATTTGACAAAAAGGACCCTAGCTGGCTGTCTTTCATCCCTTGTTACCTAGTATTGTGTTTTAAGTCAAACAAGGGCAAATAGGATATAAACATAGTTCATCATATTTTCCTTGTGGTGCATTCTTCAATATCATAAGCAGAATGTATTCTAATCATTATGTGCATACCATTGACTTTCATACATATATTTTTATTGTTATTCATTGTACTTGGAGTTGATGGATCGAATCATCCAAAAACACCAAGAAAGAATGATTACTTGTCCTATATTGTTATTTTATCGAGTCAGAAACATGCATCGAATATATTGTTGTTAGAAACCACGCAACTATCTTATTACTTTCTTTCAGATACCCATCCTATCATTCTTGTAAACCGGCTGGTAGAGAATGAGTGTATTGCTGTCATTATTAGGATATATACAAATTCGATTTGAGCATCTTCAAAGATTTTTTTGTCAAGTTTGTAATCACCGAGTAGTTCGTTATGCATGATAAATAAAATCATTCTGTATCTCGTGATGTGGTCAACTTTGATGCTGGTACTATCATAACAAGCATACTACCCGGTGCATACGCACCGAAAGCATACAAAATAAATTTTGGGTAAAAATTACTTTTAGCGAATACTAATTGTGGTTACATCATGTTCCAGTGCGCTGACAATTTTCTCAACACCATCTTTTTGCATTAAGTTCATGGTTGATTAGTTTTGTAGTTTAAATCTAAGATTGGTAAAATGCACTTCAACGGTTTGTAATTACCTCTTGGAGTTTTAACAATGAATCAACGTCTCTGCCTCTTCGACGAAAACAATGAAAGTATCTTTTACTTCTAGTTCCAATCTGTTTCTGTTAGTAAGTGCGTTTGATATACATATAGTCTTCTGGTATCACCGTTTGTATTTGATCTTCTTGTGAGAAGTTCGGCATAAAGTAGTGTACTGTTTCTCGATAATTCATATATACCTTCATACATATACTCTTTAGGTATCACTGTGTGTATTTGATCTTCCTGTGAGAACTCGTCATAAAGTAGTGTAGTGTTTCTCGATAATTCATCTGCACCACCATACATAATCCTAAGATTCATTTCATTCAAAACATTCCACCAGACAGACAGCACATGAAGGATAAATGAAAAATAACTAACCTTTCCACAGTCATTCCTATGTGAATATCAATTTAAATACTGGACAATACTACATATGTATCGTTGCTTGTGGCAGAGGATTCTTCTTCCCATGTGTAAATTGGCTTGCATACTGTTAGTGATAACCATTGTTCATCCTCGCGAAGAATTTTAATTTAGTAATGCACATTGAACATTACCAAATACCGAAAGCGAAAGCAGCGTTGATTTTTGGTTGTATTTTCGAAAAACAATGTAGATATTGAGTTTCCTTCATTTTTGTGCAAGAATTATTAGACGTCCCCTAGTGATCTTTCCTTTCTTTTCTTAGGAATAGGTGCATGTTTCTGATCATCATGACAATTATTAGACGAATAGGTGCCTGCTTCTCTTCATCATGACAGTTGTTAGACGGATGTGGAACTCTTGGTCATTCTTAATATAGGCATTCGCGAAGGCTTGGAAAGATGGGACTTTTGGTTTTTAAGAATTTCTCTTATTTTGGATAGCAACATTTGATTGTGGTGACTGTTGGTCTGAAATATTATGTTTTTAATGAGACGACTTTGACTGAAACATTGTGATTGTTTGTGTATGTTTGTTCAACATTGTGCAGAGTTTATGGAGGTCACGTTTAGGGTCTACAACTGCTTCTGGAGGTTGTATCTCCCAATCGATTTACTTGAACAACTTTGAAGACATGTATCTCCCTAGAGATTTACATGGTTTTGATTCTTTGGGCTTGAGAAGATACTCCACTGAAGAGGTGATTGAATTGGACGTGACTTTTGAGTTGCAAAGTGCAGGCCGATGACATGGCATTAACATGTTCAGTTGGCGCTGATGTGGATTCACCACAAAGCAGAATGATTGTGGGGGCGCCATGTGGCATTTTGGGTTCTGCTATTATATATAAAGATTAGCATTCGCTATGGTTACAAAATATACATATCCTAATGCGGTCAACTTTGATGACATGGTAATAGGATAGATTGAGACACAATCCATTTGGTAACTCCAAGAGTTACTATCGAAATTCAAAAGAAAACACACATCCATTAAAAAAAAAATTACAAACATTAACTTAAATTATGCATCTAATTACCGGGATTCCTTAAAAGATGCTACACTAGACTGGAAAGATGGTACCTCTAATCATCCTGGTTGAACGATTTATCCCATGTCATCGCCATCTCCCGGCCTATTCCATATAATTCTTCTCAACAGGCACATGCCTGTTAATATTTTCCGCTTTCAAATTGAAATGCTTAAGAAAAATGATCTTTAGAGAGGCACCCTTTCGCACGGTATTTGTTAGTCACCTAACTTCCCAGACGACCTATTCCCTAAAGATGTATAATACACGATAGGATGTTGCGAACTTTTCCCTTTCAGTCCCTTTCATTCCCTTAAATCTTTTCATTCCTTGTGGTTACATGCATTCTAGTGCTTGCTTCATTTTCCTTTTTATCTATTTCTTAGAAGTACTTCGATAAGCACATCAACAATCTACTCAATGAAGAAGAAAGAAAAACTGGAAGGAAAAAAAGAAAGAGGGAATGCAGAAACAAAATTAAGAGATATAAGACATAAATACAAATAGATGCATGTAATGGTGCAAGTTTTGTGCACTTACATCGTCAAATACGAGCCGTGGAAAATTAGGTGCTGCTTTGAGCGAAAACATAATGATTAATCAGAAGTTTAATGCTACAAAGTAATCTGCAACGGTGAGAGCGTAGCTATCACAAGGCAATAAGACTAAGTAAATTGTTAAAGCATGATCACCAGTAAGCTTAGTGATCCCAGTTGTTAGTGTTAGCAAAGAAGGTTTCAAAGATCGAGGAAAGATCAATGATGTCTACTCTTTCATCTTTATCTAGACTCCAAGGCCAGACTGGTATAAAAGTATAAAACCTCAAGAGAAAAAAGAACTAAAAGTAAAAAAAATAAAAAAAAGAATTCATTAAGAAGAAATGGCATGCAGAGGTTATCCTTTGCCAGGAATTCTAGTACAAAAACTGGAAAAGAGTCTACCAACTCAAGGTAGATCTCTTGCTTTGTCTAACAAAACTATAACAAAACTAGAAAGAGTTTACGACTTGGTTGTCGTCTCTACCTACGAAAGTAATAGTATGACTTAAAACAAAGAGCAGGATGTTCTTGCTATCCCAATGAGAGGTAGGAGAACCATCCGTGGGAGCTTGAATAATATTCTACGAATTATTTAAAATGATAAATCATAAATACTAGTGTATGAAAATTGGTGGTTCATCACACCACTGTGGATAACATGTAGAAGCTCCCCCATTTAGCTTGTAATATTAGAAGTTGTAGTTGAAAAGGCTTCCAGGTATCAGTAGTGCTCATTTTGCTTTGGCTAGACAGGTTCTTGAGTTGAGGATAGAATCAATTAGTCGACGACTACAAGTTTGTTGTATTCCTCACCAGAGATTGCTTTATTCATCATTCCAATGGGTGTAATTTCACTCAAATCCGAACCCTCGAGGAAAAGTTTCAACATGTTCTTTGAGAAGCCGCTAACCAATGCCACACCCTTCTGTTGACCCAACACAGGAGTTGAGCTGGAGTCTCGAAGGTTCCAAAACACAATCTCTGGCACATTGTTGTATCCTGCCTTCTTAAATTTATTTTGTATCACCTTGTAGTCAGTCTCCCATTCTGTAGCTTCTTCTACTTCTTCTTCTAGTAATCTCCATCTATTTTGGGCGTTGTAGTAGGAACTCGAACTGGAACTAATTGTAGTACGCCTTCCTGCAGCTGCATCGAATTCCATGTCGCTGAACACAAAAAGCCTTTTTATCATCTGGTCCTCCTCCAATTTGCCTTTCACTGCAATTTCCAGTATTAAATCGAACACCTTCTGGAAATTAGTCGTCATCTTCCAATCCGCCCGCCTAATGGACTCCGTCTTTGTTCTCAGATCATTACCTTTGATTTGGTGCCAGGCAGGTTTGCTGCTGAAAGTGATGAGGTTTCCCTTCCACGGTTCTTGACTCATTTCTGATATCAACAAACCAAGAGCAACACAGACTTCCATTGGCGTTCCTGTCATACTACCAGACACATCACAGATTGCAAGACAGTCATTTAGCTTTCCAATTTTGGACAGATCTTCCACCATTCTGCGCCATTGCAGCTCAGCCACATTACAATCAGCATCTTTATGCCTCTCCTGATTTAAAGACGCAATGATCTCATGAGGTAACAATGCACCAGCAGCAATCTTTGTCTCTCCTTTCTTAACACTCTCCAAATACTGGTTAAACCTTTCTTCATCGTGTTTTTCAAAAAAGCCCTTATACTTCTTCATAGCAACAGATGAGACACGGTTATACGGCAACGACTCCCACATCTCACAACTCATATATACTTCGGGCAATTCCAACACTTTACGGAGTGGAACCAAATACTCGCGTCTCAGCCTATCACGAATCTTATAAGCATAATGTCCTTCCTCAACACCTTCATACTCAGGATAGGAACTACGCGGGAAAATCCTTCTAGCAATGCTTTCGCATAAAAGAGTTGCCCTATCGAAAGACGAATCTAAAGACGGACACCATTTGGCTGCTAAACTAATCTTACCAATCTCTCCAGCATTCAGATGATTCAAATCAGAAATCAAAAAATCAGCAAAAATCTCAGATATTCTAACATGCAAGTTTCTGTACTCAGTGTCATTCGCATACCTCTCGAATGCCCTTTTCGATACCTCTATCTCCTTTTCCTTCCCAGTCTTCTTCTTCTCCTCTGGATTTTTCGGTGCCTGCCTCCTGATTGTTTTCTGTTTTGGCTTCTTAAAAGAACGTTTCCCAGTCTCTGGATCAACTGGATAGCTATGCTTCTGAATCCGCCATTCGCCTTTTCGTTCTTTTCGGATCTCAATCCCTTCGTGTAATCTGAACAGAATCTCAGGCAAATCCTTAAGATACCCGAAATCAGCCATAGCTTTGAGATTTATAGCTAGGGTTTTAGGATGATTCTTATGAAGCCATAACGCAGCAGCATAAAACCCTTCTTTGTCTGATTTACCAGTCCCTCTCACACCTCTCAAGTTACATACAAGCTTCAAAGCGGTCAAGGGATCACGTTTCCAAGCTGATTCTAATCTTTGAGTTACTTTTTCGAGTGGCGAATCGGGGACTACATGGAAGAAGAAATCAAGTAATGGATTGTCACTTGAATTATAGGTTTTTGATCCTTTCTCTGTGAATGCTCTGAGATGAGCTGTAGAGGGAGATGGGGATTTTGTAGTCAGCTTGCTGAATTTTGAAACCAATAGTAAGGTTTGGCTGTGGATTGATGGAGGACCAACCAGCTGGAGTTGAGAAGCAGAGCTGGCGGTAGAAACAGCAGCTATTTTCTTTTTCTTGACGACAGCGGCCATTCTGAAGGAGAGAGTTCGAGAATTGTAAATTGAAGAATGTAGTTAGGGTTTTGATATATAGGAAAGGGGTAAAAGTTTACTTGGGATTCAAGTTAGGGTTTAGTAGTTTGAAACTGTTACAACAATAGGGATTCAGGTTAGGGTTTTGGAGGCGCATTGGATCGGGCTAGCCTTTGTGTTTGCCCAGTATAATGTATGTCCCCGGCTCCGTGTGCCCGACCCGTTATATAAGGTGAATTAGGACTATGGTTCCTAGCAGGAGGTCTCCGTGTTCATTGACTTTGGCAAAAACGCATCGCAAAGTAGCTGGAGTTGTATACTATTGGGTTGTGTAACCTTCATATGGTCCTATTCTGTTGTTCCGACTAGGGACGGATCCAGCCTGCAACAAGGGTGTGCACATGCTACCCTGCCCAGATGGCTTCAAAGCCTAATTTAAATCCAATTTTCTGAATTTGGCGCATTTAAAAGCCTAATAGTGTTTTTTTTGATACCCCAAGCACAGCTGTAGAAATTTTTCGCACCCCCTCCTTAGAAATCCTCCATTCGACTCCATTGCCGCAGTTTATGTTTCTGGTTCGTTTGCGGACGATGAGATGAATATGTTTTATAACTATTATTTACAGTATTTATTTGGTAATTGTATAATATGAATTCGTTCAGGAGTTTTAGGTGTGCTACTACCACAAAGTATTGGACGGTTATATATAATTCAACGATGGGGCTGGAAGTTTGGCTTGGAAGGAAAGAAGACTTAGGCAACTTTAGATTTCTGTGGTGTGCACCATGAATTCGGGCAGAAACACATTCAGCATTGCAATGGGGAAAGAGAATAAGTTGGGGAGACTGAACAACACCTAGAAAGAGCCAAAACCGCACTAGTAAATGCTATTACCAGCAGGTGGCTATCAAGATTTTCATTGCCGGAGTTGAAATTCTTCACATCAAGCCAAATGAAAATTTTAAAACTCCACTCTTGAAGGACGGGTCAATTAACAATTGTTGCTCCTAGTAATCATCAGTACGAAAATCGGAATTCCACAAAGAAGGGCAAGGCTTTTTATATTTCGAGAAGAGATTGTTTCTTTTTGGAAAATAGATACCATAAGTTCCAAAATTTGAGAAGTGATTCACTTCTTCAACAGTTGTATTTGTGGTTATTTTATTTAAACCTTGTTTTTTCTCTATGAATAATAAGAGAGTATATCAGTGGAGAAAAAGATTGAGTAGAAAGAGTACAAAGACTCATTAAAAAAAAAAGGTCCAGGAGAGGAAATTACACAAAAAGAGAATCCCAATCAGTTGTAACTTGTTAGTGTTAGCAATAAAGAACTAGTTGCAAGGTTTTAAGGAGTAATAACGATGCTAATCGTGCATTTGAGGCTAAAGAGAAGAGGAAATGAAAATCAAATCTAAATTTGTCTCGAGTTGCTGTAGGTTTCAGCTGAAGTTATATAAAGCAAACGAATAATCATAAACCCTACACCTATGATTAACTCAAGTCTTACTATATCACTTAGCACAAAAGGCAAACAAACTTACATATGATAGCACCCATAGGGCTACTCAAAACACCATTAGGGAGCTTGAATATGTAGTCAGGTATGTTGGTGCCCACTAAAAATTCGGCAACCCAATTACCAAGGGTTGATCTCCTGTAAATAATTTTCAAACATATCCTTCGGTAGTGGGTTCCAACGGGAGAATGTTGTATACCTCCCCCAGAGTAATATTCACTTCTGAAAACAACTACAACTGTGTCCTGAAAAGCATACAACAAACTTTTTTCAAATTACAGCAAGCAAAAAAGACTAGCTTCAGAAATCAACCAGGAATGACACACAACAAAACAATATAGCCCAAATCTATAGCACCTAAATTCATTTAGACTCGGAACTCAAATATCAACATGTTTAGCGAAACAATGCATAGCACAAGTATTCAGTTCAAAGATCCGGAAATTGTAGCCCCTAACGGCGATCGCATAGCACTTTATTGTCTATAGAGTATACGTTAAATTTTCTAGCGATCGCAGAGTATATCCATCGAGTAAAAATTTAGCTATATGTCAGTCTATAGAGTATACGTTAAATTTTCTAGCGATCGCAGAGTATATCCATCGAGTAAAAATTTAGCTATATGTCAGTTAGAATCCACAATTTCTTACAGGTACGAAAACGAAACATTGTTTTCTTTTACTTGTGGTTTTTCATTGTAAAATTGTTGTCACACGCACGAGACCAAAAATCTACACTTGCACCAAAACATGACACATGTTACCAATTGCCATCAACTTGTGGGGTGTTGCTTTGAATGTACAGATGCTAACCCTCCAGCATATAAGATTAACGAAAAGATACCAAAGAGTATATACAGATTATGGAATGTTACATGCTAAGAAAAAGTGGACTACCAAAGTAAATCGTTCCTGGAACTGGAATACATAATTTACGCCAACATTTACGACTAACATAAAGGATCGATGCAATGCAAAAGCAAGTTTCATCAGGCAAGGACTTACCAGATTTGCTTAGTTGATTCGGCAGTCTTGGCAGAAACTTGTTTTGTTGCTCCAATAGTCTTGAACCCATGAGCCTCTAAAATCTGCTTAATTGCTTCATCAGACTTGGCAGCAACTCGCTTAGCTACTTCATTAGTCTTGAACCCATTAGCCTTCTCAGAAACCTGCTTAGTTACTTCATTTGTCTTGGCAGAAACTTGCTTAGTTGCTTTGGATTCATTAGTCTCGGCAGATACTTGCTTAGTTGCTTCAGTCCTGGCAGCAGCAATTTTCTTAGTTGCTTCTTCAGCTTGCTTAGTTGCTTCAGTCCTGGCAGCAGCAATTTTCTTAGTTACTTCTTCAGCAAAATGACTCTTCATTGCTTCAATAGTCTTGGCGAGATTTTGCTTAGTTGCTTCATTAGTCCTGGTAGCTTTTGCTTCAATCGTCTTGGGTACAACCTGCTTGGTAGCTTTTGCTTCAATAGCCTTGGCTAAAACCTGCTTAGGTGCTTCTTCAGTCTCGGCAAATAGATGCTTATGTGCTTCAGCAGTCTTGTTAGGAACCTGCTTAGTTGCTTCATTAGTCTTGGCAGCAACTGGCTTAGTTGCTTCATTGGTAAATAGATGCTTATGTGCTTCAGCAGTCTTGCTAGGAACCTGCGTAGTTGCTTCATTAGTCTTGGCAGCAACTGGCTTAGTTGCTTCATTGGTCCTGGCAGCAACTGGCTTAGTTGCTTCCTCAACCTTTTTAGGTTCTGAAAAATCCTTCCAAAACTTCTTTGGCTCGGCACCGTGTACTGGATTGACACGGTTCATCAAATGGATAGCTAATTTAAACGAAACGAAGGCATCCAAACAAGCGTATTCAATCTGTTCATCACTTAATAAACCGTTCTGCCAGTTGCTTAACTGGATTGCTTTTTGCTTTGGTAATTCTAAATTGAGAACATCCCTCGCCAAAGTCTTCAACCCAGCGTTACAAAGTGGGCTCTCTCTATAACCTTCATCACTTCTGGTGAGTTTATAGGCTGCCAAACTGCCAAGCTCTTCAGTTCTAGCAACACTCAAACGATGATCAACCCAAAGCTTTTGCGCGTCGCCATCGATTCCAGATCCAACAAAGAGAAACTTTTCGCAACTTAGAAATCGGTAAAGTGATTCAGGAATCTTATCACACCAAGAGATTTGAAAGATGAGACAACGACGAGACAAACACAACTGCAATACAGCGACTTTGTTTCGAGTACCATTAATATCTCTTATTCGGCTCCATTCGATATCAAGACCTACAACAAGCTTGTTCAACTTGCTGTGGAAATCAGTGTAGACATCTTGAATCCATTCGTCGACCACAGAAGCTGTATGGGTCACCGTGGTGTGGATCTTTTCGTTGTTGAAATACACATTGTAGGTATGATGTGTAGATTCAGATCTATCAACTACTTCAATGGATGAACCGAGGTTCAATGTATTTGCTGATCCATAATTCTCTGTAAATCCTCTGACAGGAGGTGGAGATGGAGGAGTTCTACTTACTTTGTTGAAATTCGCAACCATGAGATCCATGAAAGCTTTTCCAGGGATTTCTTTTGAATCATCTGTGGGTTTCTTGTTGAAATTTGCAACCATGAGATCCATGAAAGCTTTTCCAGGGACTTCTTTTGAAGCATCTTTGGTTTTACGGTGGATTGATGGAGGACCAGTTAGGTTAAACTGAGGAACAGAGGATGAACGGGCGGTGGAAACAGCAGCCATATTGATGGAGAGAATTTGTGAAAGAATTTACTAGCTAGGGTTTGGTTTTAGGTTTCGGTGATAATTACTATGTAGTTTTATATATAGGAGATCGAAGGGTAAAATATTATGTGGGATACGTGGGATTCAAGGAAGGGTTTGGAAGTTTTTTCTTTTACGTTTTGGAGGCGCATTAGGGGATTGTTTAACCTGGTTAGGCGGTTACGGACCTTACGGTGTTGTCATCATTTGTGTTCAGCCCAAAAGAAGATTCGATTGGGTCCTTACTACATTTGTGGGGGCCTAGAAAAAAATCACAGTCTGTATGGGTTATAACTTAGAGCATCTCCAATGGGTTGTGGTGTGAAGCCTACTAAAAAGATACCCTTTCACAAATGTAAACTCTATAATTTCCTACATTTTAGGAGTATAAATTTTTTTTATCTCCAACCGGATTTGTCTAGACTATCATTACAATCAATTTGTATTCATCTTATTGGTTGTATATCTTTTACTTTTTTATTTAATATTCTAAGTTGATTTAATTAAATTTTGATTGGTTAGGATTTCCATCACATCCTCTAAGAGAACCTCTAAAACTAGAGGATGGGCTAGAGGATGTGATGATAACTAACTCACCACATCATCTTCACATTGAACTTCACATCCCCATTGGAGACACTTTTTTGTGAAAAATGTCTAAAATCCTACTTTTCCTTTTAAATAGGAAATTATACCATCTCCATTGGAGATGCTCTTATACCACAGTCGGCATCGGTTAGGCTAAAAGTCGGCATGCCGACTGTGATTTTTTTTAGGGCCCCACAAATATGGTGAGGACCCAATCTAAACTTTCTATGAAAGTCTTGTTTGGTTTTGCCCCGGCTCCGTGCACTGGTTAACAAGGTGAGTTAGGTGCATGCATGATAAGAACTTTTTGTGTATACACTGGCTTTGAGCAAAAACAAATTAAACAGTGCAAAGTGGCTGTCGACATTGGGTTCTTTCTTTCGCTTGTTTTCCACAAAATACACACAACCATGGATGATCTTTACAGAAAAGCCTTTTAGGTATGCTTATACTGAATGGGTGTTTGTAGTATATATGACACACCTTTGGGTTTCATAGGTCCAATGCCAAACAGCCTTGATTCCATTATAAAGCAGTGGAGAACCAGATTTATTCACCCAGGGGGAAGGCTGGCCAGTTCATCCAGCCACAATTTGTTGTTCCATATGGAAATGTTAGGTAAGGTTGTCCAGCAAGCTAATTGTTGCCGTATGCTGGGCCTCTTTGCTCTTTGAGCTTTCTTTGCTTACCTCTGGCGAGCCTTTCAATATCTTATTTCTTAAGTTAGCTTCTCATATCATTAATGGGGATCTAACTCCGCTATACCTTGTAACACAAATGCTAGCTAAAGTTTACAGGAACTAAGGATTGAGACTATTGATATTCGAGATCAAATCAACCCTATGATTGCCATAATGATTTATAATGATCTTCATGCTCTTCTCAAGCATAAGAAAGATTCAACGTACAAACGAAACAACATTTTTGCGAAAAAACTACAAGAAAGTAAAAGTGTGTCAAGGCTCCAAAATTATGAATATCCTAAAGTCTGCGACTGCAAATTGGTCTTAAAGAATTTGGTGTTGACGGGTTTCGAACTCACGTAGACACTTGTCCAAAAGAAAAAAAGATCTAGACAAACAGTTCAGCAAGGTTTGTACTTCAAAATCAGAAGCCTTAGAACAAATATTAAAAAATCTTTAGGAAGCGAGGCTTAAAACAGTCAGGCTCTTGGGATCATCCGACAAACAGTTTACAAAGGTTAGGCAATAATCTCATTGTAAGGAAAAGAGAGAAAGAAAAAGTACACCAGCAACCGAACCATAAAGCAATCCCAAAACAAGAAACATAAGTCTAGAACAAAACTAATAAAATTTTAGGAAGAAGCCTTAACCCAGTCAAGCTCTTGAGAAGAGGACTTCGACCAGTTTGGTTCAATCCAAGTGCAGTTCAAGTACCTGCCCTCTGTGTCAGTAAAATCTGAGGCAGAATGTCGACATCCAAACGACCGGTAACTACCTGTTTCAATACAGTAGAATAGAACACCTTCCCCGTTCATGCATAATCTAGGGAAAAAGACTTTATTCTGCATGCTACTATTTGGAGCAATTGCTGAGAAACATGAGGTGTGGCTGACGAACAACATATGCTTTCCCAGATCCTTAATTTTAACCCAATCCATCCGAGAGAAATCCAATCGGAAAATCCCAATCAACGTTCCTAGACGTCCTAGTTTTACTAACAAAAGCTCCCCACCACACTCAACCAAGAAATATGGATAAATTTCACTAAATGCCTCGTTGGATAGCCTAAGAACTTTCCAGCTATTATCCTCTATGTTAAATACACCTAACCTTCCGTTGTAATCCACACAATACAAACCCCCATTGTAGAATACTGGAGTGTTATATGACGGGGAATATATATCGGTATTAATATTCCCAAAGAGACGAGAACTCCACACTGCCTCCCCCATTCTGATGAAGTAGAGACTGACTTGGTTCCTGTTTTGTTCAATGGCGAAAACCACACAGTCCGGTGATGTAGGTAAGGAAGAGAATGAGACACTCGAGAAGGTGAAAATTTGTGGCAATTCTGGAAGTTTGATAGTCTCTCTAGTAAAGGGGTTGTAAAAGAATAAACCATATGTGTTATCTTCCATAGACACCAGTAACCAACCTCCCTTTTGAAAACGGACTATAGTTCGCACGAGATCAGAGAGGTTCAAGAGGTAGCTCTCAGTACTGTTGGGTATTGGGTTTATAAAATTGAAGGTGGTGTTATTGTGATCTCTACTAAACATCAGCCATGGAGATGATACGTACGTGTCTCTTGTAGTAGAAATGGATTTAAGCTTTACTACTGGCAATAGCGCTCGATATGCTTTACAGACTGAACGAAGATGGATATAATCCAATCGATGAAGATAATTTGCTATAGACTCTACCATGTCCCCGTTGAGAATACCCCAAGTATGTGCATTCTCAAAATCTCCTACATTGTCTTTTCCTACCTGTTTGCCATCTCCACGATTACGAGCTGTTTTAGAACCCACTATCTTTGTTAAGTTCTCTTTATGTTCATCTTTCCCCACAATATCCTCCTTTCTTTTTCTTTTTCTTTTTCGTCCATTAGGCATCATGATAAAACTCGAATCCTTCCATGGTTTTGGCAGGTTCAAACAAGGCACAGTAACCAAATTGCCAGTGCTTGCTATGTCATATTTATACAAACTATGGTCGCCGGGAAGTGAAAAATACAAACAACCACTGTCAAGCCCCATTTCGGCTGCAGAGCAACAAGCTGAGGTGGTGGCGTTGCTGCCAAGAAAAAGAACATGGTCGCCGATACTAGACACCACCTTCCACTCCATTGCATCGAAATCCAACCTCAGCACCACTATGTGGATAACATCCTTTCTAAATCCTCTCGAAGTGTACGTAATTGTGATGCAGTAAAGTTGGTCTGAAGTTGCTACAAAATCAAACGTTGCACAAGTTTCGGTTCCTCCTACCGATGGATATAAATACATGCCTCTTACCCTGATTGTATCAATAGAAAGATGCATACTGCCATCATCTTCCCAAACAGTAGAGATCGACAAGTTTTTCTCACCCGTACACATAAGATAGAACTCATTTTTAAAGTAATGGAGTGATTCCATATCCTGCGCAAGCATGATACCCGAAGACCACTTGTTTTGATCGATTGAAGACCACTTGTGGGTTCTCCATTCTTTATCCCCAGGGAGACAATATATAAACACAAGATTACAGTTCCCTTCATCTTCATCGGAGAACACGAATAGCACCAACGATTTGTCCTTACCATTACCACCAGGAGCTGAGGATAAGGCACAATCCACAAAACAATATGTACCAAACCATTTTATCGAACTAGGCAGACGTATGGTCTGTAATGTCGCGGGGTTCCAAAGAAAACAATCACCAAACTTACAATTATCAAGAGAGTAATCATATTCATAATCATCACACATAATAATTAACCAACCTTGATGACAAGGTTTCTGAACATAGGTTTTTCCGATTAATTCAGGTATAGACTTTCTACATGTTGTGTTGTTGGGTTCACATAGGTTGTAAAAAGCTTGATTTTGGTTTTGATGAGAGGTACCTTTTCCATAGGGGATGACCAGCCATGGGGCTACTATTGATGATGGAAAGATGCTACCTTCACTTCTTCTGCCAACTGGT
>JAJJMA010067008.1:62557-78957 GCA_023529015.1 Papaver nudicaule
ACAAGTGATCTAAGCTTACGTGGCATTCATAAAACATAAACTGGTATTTTTTGCTAAAGGGTCCCATTTTTATTGGAGCAAAAAAGCGAAGAAAAATAAAGTGCAAGCAACCCACTAGACATGCCTAGTGGCCCATCATAAATCGAAAAATCGGCCATGGCCATTACACAGAAAAAATAAAAAACAAGGCCAGGCCTTTAAGAACCTATAGTAGTAGTGTGGCCATTCAACATCAGCTAGAAAATCAGGCCTTTTAAAACCTATAGTAGTAGTGTGGCCATTCAAGAACACATAAGTAAAAATACATCTAAATTATAGCTATGAATATTAAAACAATCAAACATAAAGTAAATGCAAGAAAGTAAAAGAAACATAACACAAGTACATTTTTAAACAAGGTCATTCCTCACGGTGGAGGCTTACAAGGCTTTTATTTTCTTTTTATTCTCTTTCCACAGAGATTTTCTCTGTAGAGAATTTTTTTTCACTATTCATCTTCTTCTTCACTTTACTTTTTCTATGAAAAAGCTTGGTTAACCTTCTCTACTGATAACAATGACACCCAAAAGGTTAGTATTGCTTCTCATAATCTTCGGTAGTTCCTTGATTTCAAAGAAATCTCTTTTTCTTGTCGATTTCCTTCATTGTTTACGAACAGTTGCTCCTTGAGAAAACTTAAATTTCAGTTTTTCTTTGTTTTGAGATTATTTTTGTTTCAGGGTTTCTTCATCCTCGGAGAGGGTTGATGATTCTAACTGCCTGAAAGCCCTTCGGAAGAAGTATCGACTGGATTCTGAGTTTCACCTTAGAGCTTTAGAGAGACTGTAACATGATCGGAACTAGAATCATCGTCTCCAAGGTTCAATTTGAGGCTGGTCTTCGTCTTCCCCTTCGGAGTCCCAGAGATTCCTTTGTGTATCGAGTTCTGGCTTCTATGTATACTCCCAGAGGTCTTTTCCAGTTAAACAATACAACCAGTAGGATTCTAAGCGAGTGTGCTTCCAGACCTCGGGGAAGGGATCAGTTCCAATCTAAGAAGGTATCCTTCAATCCAGATGACGCTAGATTCTACACCGTGGAGAATTTCAAGCGCAACTGTCGGATTGTTAAGACTATAACTGGTAGCGCCTTTGACGGCTTCGGGGTGACCATCTAGAGAAGGAATGAGGACGACAGAAGGGGGGTCTATGTGCTTCTGGAAGATGTGGATCCTCCTGGTGGTGGAGAGACTTCCCAGCATGATTTTGTTCGCAAGTCCAATGATCCTAACTGGCATGTTGATCCCCTAGTGATTGAGGGTCCATTTATCTTTGGATATGATAGCAATGGGAGTCATATTCTGGAGGTTCCCAAATCTCTAGAGGATATCCCTCCTTATCTTCCATGGAAAAATGTTTGGAGTAGTGGCGGTACCTCAAAGAAGCGTAAGGGAGGAGAGGCTTCTGAGGTAAAAAATATTTACTTGGCTTTCTGAGTATGTATCCCATACTTGCCCCTATTTTTTAACTCTGAAGGCTATTCTCGCAGGCTACTAAACAGATCGGGAAGAAGGTTGCTTACTCCTCTGAGAGAGGAAAAACAGTAGCTTCCAAACAATCTGCCCCTGCTCGGAAGCTGGTTATAGACTTGGAGATGATGGCCCAGATTCTGTAGGTCTGCCTCTCCATGAAACCTTCTGGTCCCAACAGGATGATGTTTTTATCGTCCAACCAACCGAACCCTCCAAGGTTGAATCTTCTCAAGTCGCGGATTTGAGAGGTCAGACTCCCAAGGATGATGTTATGCTAGTTTACCATGCGGCTGGGTCTTCAAAGAAAGATAGTACTATGGTGATTCCTCCTGGTAGCTCTCTGGTCGTTTCTGGGACTGCTACCAATGTCGTTGCTACTCTTCTTTCTCCTGACTTTCAGTGCAAGAGTTATGAAGATCAAGCTGGAGACGTTTCCCCAAAATCTCTTCCCTTGATGGTAAGTTAGATTCACCATCCTTATGCTTTCTTAGGTCTTCACGCTTGTCTTCTAATTCTTAGATTCCTTTTCAGGTCAAGAATGCATTTGCAGCTTTTTCAGCCAACTCTCACCTTTCCGTCCGAGTTCGGGATGGTCAAGTTAAGGACTCTCAGAAGAAGGTCAACGAGCTTTAGAAGAGTCTTAGTCTTCAGAGAGGTAACTCCCTCCTTTTCTTCTTGTTATCTTTGCAAGCATTTTTTCTTGGACCTAAATAGTCCTTTTCCCTACCCGAATTTGATCAAGCTAAGGTTCAATGGAGAGGGATTGTAATGCCCACAAGAATGAGCTCACTCTTAGGGATAGGCAGATCCTCTCTTTGGTGACTGACATGGGAAAGATGGCGAATAACAATGAGGATAAGATCCAGAATATGCTTGCCAATCTCTAAGACTGTTGAATCTCTTCATAGACAGCTTAGGGAATCTCAGTCTTCGATTAATCGTTTAGAGGCTGACAAAAGAGGTCCGATAGACCAAGTCAAAACATTCATGAGGTGGCAAAATGATCATCATACTATGCTCAATGAGATTGAGGAATACAAGGAGGCCTCTGAGCGTGCATCTCAAGAGTTAGAGGTTGTTAATGAGCTTGTTTGAAGGTTAAAGGATGTTATGGGAAGCACGCTGATGCTTGCCCCATGGATACTCATGATATAACCCTTCTAGAAAAGCAGTATAGTGAGATTGATTCTGCTAGATTGGATACTAAGCAGACTCTGAGGACTATCTTGTCTGACTTGGAAGGTAGACTGGCATGGTCCTCAGTTTTTCTTCATTTGTCTTGGCATTTTCCTGTCTTCTAATTATTGTCTTCAATTTCTCAGGGAAAGATAGGGAGCTTGAGGAATTGAGGTTGAAGTTTGATACTCTCAAAGCTGAGAAGGATTCTTTGGAGACCAGGCTTAGGAGTATTGAAGTGGAGAATAAGAAGCGGGAGGATGCTCTCCACGAGCAGTATTCAAAGGAAGCTTCTGACGAAGCTAAGGCCCTGACCCTACGAATCCTATCCTATAAATGAGTATAGAACGAAGACTTTGGTATGATTTTTACGTTTTCAATCCTATATTATAGAACCTAATATAGGATGAACACTGTGGTTGCTCTAAAGGCATAAAGTCTGCGCTTCTAATAAAGGCATAAATTCTGAAGGCATAAAGGCATAAATTCTGAAGTTAAGTCCTTCTTCAAGTAAAGCTTCTCCAATTTTTCCCAGAATGTCTTTGTTGAAGTCTCACCAGCAAAGTTGTGAGTAATCTCCCTCGAAAAACAAAGACGAATAATTGAACATGCTTCCAAATCAACTTCAAGCCACTTCTCATCCGTCACACCAATTGGTAACGGTGTTGGGCTTGTTCTTGAGTGCCTTAACCTACTTCATGCTAATAAGAATATCCTTAATATCTGTTTTCCACGATGTGAAATTATTCTTCCCATTGAACTTGATAATATCAAATCCATGCACCTTCGAAAAACCTCCACCAGATGTAGAGCCAGACATCTTTACTTCCAATAATAATCCTCTCCACGCTCACCGCACCACTTGTTGGGATTACAACAGTAAGCACACTAAGAACTTGTCCTTTGGATTACGTAGAACTAACGCTAAAGATGAAAACACACAACGAAGTACGTATAAGCAAAGCAAGAACACAAGGATTTAACGTGGTTCGACGTAGCTACTCCACAGACAGCTACGATCAACTCTTATTGATAGAACCAATTACAAGAGACACCAACACCTAGCTCTCTCTGTAATCACCAAAAGGTCTATCAAACAATATATCTAATAGGCTTAATATCATATGCCTATTTATAGGATTCTAACTTGATTAGCAAGGTACTAAGGCGGTGGTACTTGCCAAGAATATCGCATCCTTGGCTTCCAAGGTTACACCTCCTTGTAAAACTTAAACTCCTTGCAATACTAGGAAACTCGCTTACACAAAAGTCTGTCAGACGAGGATGCCAGACACGGCTACCAGATGAGTCTGCCAGTTAACTAAGCCTAAAATACTCTGGAAACTTCGACAACTCTAACATTTACAACTTATAGCCGATCAACCATCCCTAGTGTGAATGTCAAATTACCTTTTTAGCCCTTTTAATAGAATCACCGGTTAGTAACTCGTTCGTGTTCGCCGATCAAGAATTTGGCTACGAGTCAAACGACACGACTATGACTCGCAATCGGACTCGATCACTGGAGCTTATTTGTGACATCTAGAAGAACGATGTCACCAAGAAACACCATGAAGAGTTCATGGCCCATATGGTAGAGACATTGAGTGATAAGTGTTAGTAGGAAAAGGGAGTAGAGACATTGAGTGATCAGTGTTAGTAGATAGACGACGATAAAGATATTCGCTACTATCTATAGATATAATTTGAAGCATCACCAAAAATACATTAATTTGTGTTTGGGTGGTACTCTTAATAAATATCTTAATACAAGATCTTTTGGGCCCGTGCATCCATGCACGGGCTAGGTGTCTGAATTGGTGAATTAGTCACGGACTACATTGTTACTACTACTAACGTAATTTCTTTTGCAAGCCGTTCACTTCATTACATAAAACATCGCTGAGGCTATCCATTTGCAATGAATGTATATGAATTTAGTTTATGTTGCACGCTAGTCTCTTTGATAAAATGAAAATTCCGAAGTCTGAAATGTAATCCATCATGCATTTGATCCTCTTGGAAATTAAGTAAGGTTCCATGGATTTTTGTCCACACATGCGTAAATCTTCCATCACTCACTTGAATTTTGGAACTCGTTAATTTTAACTCACTCGAATCTTGGAATTTTGGCATGCCTCTGCATCACACTTTGCTTAACATCAGTTTGTCTATTATCGATTTGGATGCGTCAGATGTTGAGATCTGACAACCAAAATGACTACATTAGCTTCTTCCCCAAACAATGAAAGAAATTGTAGAGTTGCAAACGCGGTTTTCTGCAGATGGACATATGCACACACACGTTAATACTATGCACATTCCACTGAATCATGTTGTATGTTATAAACTTCCCCTGACCTGTGAAAAACCAAAATGGGAATATCTGCCATAGAAGCAACTTTGACTAAAACTTCATATCTTTCGTGCACAACTTTTTTGAGAAAAACTTAGTTGTGTGGTGTTGTAGGATGTATTTTTTCATGATAAAGTTTCAGAATTGGAGAAAACTGTCTCATCAAAGGAGTTGAGTTTGAAAGTATTACCTCTTGACTTATAATGTCTGTGCTTGAGAGTTTCACCATTTCAAAAGAGTTGGTGTATCAGAGATTGGAATGTCCTTCAGGGAAACAAAATGAGAGTGACATTTGATAGAGTGCTAGTGAAGATTCGCAACCCAATAATCAAACAGAAAACTCTAGAGGCGGGAAACTTGCTAAACCAACAGGTGCGACTCTAAAATCTCCAAGAGGTGTATCGATCTTCCTCAACATAGTTGGCAACGTGGCTCTCTATTTTTCCAGATTTCATGAAAGTAAACATGTCGTTGACAAATCAATGTCTCAGATGAAAGTAGAACCCTCTGAAAATTTTGAACATAAACTTAAACCAAGCGGCGCCTTTGTACAATTTTTTATTCATAAAACCAAAGTTACAGTAACTTTCCTAATGATACTGTACTCCTTAATCATTCTGAAGAAATGGAGAGCCAAGCGTACGTGCAGAAATCCTTGACTACGCTGAAGCTTTAATAATTAGTCATTCAGTACATCCTTAAATTTGAACAATTTTAAATTGGACTCAATCTGCAATTTCACTTTCAAAAAAACTGGAGAGGCTGAATTTACATCACATGATCGCTCAATTGTCTCGATTCTAAAATAAAATTATATTTAGATATTCCAGTGATGTTTGAATGATCCTACGCAGATGTTTCTACCTTCTTTTGAACACTATTACAACAAAAGGTGAGCTCTTTGTCTGCCATAGCTTTGATCTGATCTAAACAGACGGCAAGGAAGTTTAGTGCAGTAATTATAAATATGGATTCACCTTCGAATGCACCGCAACTCGTATCTGTTTGAATGTACGCAACTCTTTCCCATGTATCTTCATACTTTAGTGGGAGTATATATGGCTTATGATGAAATGACGCAACTGTCTGGAAAGACAAAAATCCCTTCGAGAGGTTTGGCAAACGACGCAACTCTCCGGATGGATGAAAATCCTTTCGAGAGTTTTGGCAGAAGAAGACGCATCTTTCCGGGAATCCAATTCAAAAAAAATCTTTCCGGGAATCGGTCCTGTTTCCTGAAACTCATATTGGTTCTGGGTCGGCCTTAAACTTTAACTCTGAACGTGGTTGCGACACATCAGCAAGATTTGTTCTCCTTTATATATTAAGTATAGATTTGGAGAAGGATACTTTCGATTCCTATACGTCATAGGATGATAAATATTCTCACTCACTTTGGATGCAAGGGATTTCGTTTGCAAACTTGTATTTCAGTTTATACAAAGAATGGCAATAGAGTTAAACATGTACCGCCATTAATATACAAAAACAGTGCCATGTCATAACATAAACAATGTATTTCTATTATAAATTGAAAGTTGAACTAGAAACAAGGAAATGAATGACCTAAAAAAAAAAAGAACAATGCATCACTGGCCGAATTAGCATTCCCCAATTACGGTTCGAATAGAAACTGCAATACCTGACTTCCCCTAGTCTTGAACTTAGGTGTTTTAATAGGGCCAACTTTGTATCTCATCTTAACGTAGAATTCAATCTTTATATTAAGTTTCCCAACAGTCTCATCTTGAATGTATTTGCCTTGTACCGTTGGTAAAAGCTTTTCCCCTTTGAAAACATGATGAAGAATTTTGATATTCTTACGACCCTGATAGAACGGTGTTAGCACAACTGAACCGAATAGCTGGCCATTGTAAAGAGCTCTGACTTCAATGTACTCATTGCAAACACTGACTTTCTTGTTTGGGTTTCTAAATCTTAAGCCTACTGCAAGATCGTAATGCAGCATGTCATTATCCGTGACATTGAATTGAGTAAGCGAAGCATCATTGAGGTTGATTTTCAAGGGATTTACCGGACTAAGGATGTACCAACCAATGAAAACTAATATACCTAATAAGGTGAGAGCACATAAAAATATCCTGCATGCTAGCGCGCAACTTCCCATTGATGATGATGACTGATGAGAGGTTAGTAGCTAGATGTAGAAGAAAAAGTTATGTTGAGATGTGTTTATATTTATATAGGAGCTGAGCAGAGCATGTACTGTATTATAGTGAGAACAGAATTCAGAATCCGAGTGAATTTGAAATTTGGAAGACTCTTGGGTCATCGGAATAACATTCGGATAGGAAACCCTAAAGTATATTAAGACCGAAAATTGCGACTCAATTTGCAAACCAAAAAAGAATGATGGCATTGGGAACCAAAGATACTGTTGTGAATTTTTTTTTATTTTAGGAGGAAAAAAGGATAATCCTGGCTTCAGCAACGAAAAGGCCAGTAGTTTTTATTTCGGTTGAGAATCTCAAGAACTAAGACACAGAAACTAAAGACATCTGATTTTTCAGAGAATTTCCCCTGCATTACATACTCTGTAGCCATGCATCCACTGCAGCATTGTATCAGTATTAACCGATTCTATATATACTGGCTTGAATTTGGTCCACCTTAAAAAGTTTAGCCACGCCAAAGTCTGCAATTTTTGGGTTCATATCTGCATCTAGTAATACATTGCTGGCTTTGAGATCACAATGAATAATCTTAAGTCAAGAATCCCCGTGCATCTTTCCATCTATTGAATGTGGGCATCCAACTCAAAACCAAGTGGCCCATAGGATTATTAATGGTAGGATCTTAGATTGCCCATACAATGTGGGACTATTAATCTCAACGCCATCACGGTAGAAGCCACTTAGCCGGAATTTGTACTGCAACTTGACCTCACAAATTTCCCACAAATTTATCGTTGTGTTTTTAGTGGCCTGTTGGCTAAAGCGATGGACCTGATATTATTTTCAATAGGTGGTGAACATGGAGTAGTCAATCGGATGAGAAATTTGTTTTCTTTCTTTTCGAAAGGTTGTAAAATTTGAATAGTGTCAATAAAGTTGGATTCAGATTTTTCAAATGAAGAACTGGCCGTAAAAAACTTTTTTTTCTTTTATAAAAAGTGTTCCACTAGAAAAACAGTACATGATGACATCTTTGATGTCTACATTTTGCTAAGCAATTTGATTCAAATGAATTGATAAAACATGATTTGATTTACACGACTGAATGAGCTTTTTATGGAACCCTCATCTCTTATTTCTCGACTCTTAACTCAATTGTAATTCTATCATGCTATTAGCACATATGCTAACACTTACATTTCACACACACAAATCCTATCTTATATATGCTATTAGTACAAACAAAACAAACACGATGCTACTTCTCTCTATCTATTCGGTACGATTCCAAAGATTGGCATTTGATAATCTCCGTGCAACATTTTTCGATTTACTCAAACATCTCACAATTTCTTATGCTCAGTCAGTGCACATATCATAATATCAAGTGAAAAGGATTATCAGTAATAAGGTGGTGAAATATTGGACTCAAAAAACTCTAAACCGTAACTAAAAATGTGTAGAATTTGCTAATAAGAGTAATGTGTGAACGATTAGTACAACCTCCACTGATCTTCCTATTTATGGGTACAACTGCAATGGGATTATTTGATGCCAAATTTTGTGCCAAAGATGGTTAAAGTGAGCTCTCTAGAATCATTGCACATCATACAATCTGTTTGTTGATCATGGTGTCACACAAGAGACATTTTCATGTCACATATAGGGTATTCTCAAGGAAACTTTTGTGTTGCCCCCTAGACCTCCCTTTCCTAACACTGGTTCTGATTCACACTTTCACTGCTAAGCTATTCTTGTTCTGCAAACCTGGTTCAGAGATTTCTATGTGGTATTAAGTTTTTTACACAGTGTTGAGAAGGAAGATAATAAGGATCCTTTACTCTGAATTTAACTCGTCTAGTTAAGTTCAAAAGCGATTCATTTGTTTTGTTAAGAAAGTAAGAAATTATACATGTAAGGTTGCCTTTAATCATGTCCATCTAGACAAATTCCGAGTGCAACTCTAAGCACGGGGCATATTCCTAATTCTCCAAATAGATCTTTGATTTAATTTATGACTCATGGACGTGAAGGAATGAAAAGCAATATACACATCGATACTTGATACCGGTATAGCACTACTAAACTCGTTCATTATAAAACAAAAAGCACATTAACAATTATATACACACTCGAATTAAAGAACAATGGTCATATGGATTCTAATCTATTCGAAAACAAAAAGTACAATGCAAAAACATTAAGCGTCAATCAGGAAAGTAATAGTTAACTTTTTTTTTTCATCGGTAAAAACTCTGTGGTCAGATGATTGATTAACCGGATGATAAGGGTATTTGTCGTAAGACAGACTCTCGAAACCGGCAGTAGACTTTTTCTCAATTTGAATAATAGGTGACAGGCATAAATGCCGCTCGGTCACTAGATTGAGTTATGTGGGTTCTCTTTCAATTTACTCAAGCATCTCAGAGTTTCTTATATCAGTCAGTGCAGAAATTATAGAATCAAGTTAGTTGATTGTTAACGATGAAGTGGTGAAATAATGGACTCCAAACTCTGAACCACTACCTCTACCATTAAAATCTTCTTATTTATTGGTAAACTACAAGCGGACGTCATATGCTGTGCAAAATATGGTTACAAGAGCTCTCTAGAATCATACCAGGTTTCATACAAATTGTTTGTTGAGCATAGCGTCACACACAAGACATTTTCATGTCATATCAGGTATTTTCAAGGAAACTTTTTGTGATGCAAACTACACCTCCAGAAATCAACAAAAATAGCACATTTTCAAAGAGTTCTTCCAAAAATATACCTTCTAAAATTTAATGCATAAAACTACCCTTTGATAACTACTATAGACCTTGACCCTATTATTTTTACAGAAATGCCATCAGGGTCTAGACTATGAATTCAAAGGTGTAGACTATAGGGTTGATGGTCCAGACTTTGGTATTGAGGTGTAGACCATTCTACTCTAATATTGGCGGTCTAGACCATTCTGAATCTACATGGCGCCTATGTGGCGACCCTTAACTTAGGGTCTACACCTTGGGAAGTAAAGGTCTACACTTTTGAAATTCCAAAAATAGCATTTTTTTATAAAGTCTAGACTATGATAAACACAAGGTCTACACTTTGACAATTCCAAAAATAAACTTTTCGTAAGGTCTAGACTTCAGATACAAAGGTGTAGACCTTAATCATCGTGGTCAATCTTGGTTGACCACAAAAATTTGTACTTAGGGTGTAGACTTTGAGGTCTAAAATCGGTAAACATGGGTATTTTTTTGTATTAATTTTTAGAAGGTATATTTTTGGAAGACACACCCAAATTTTGGGTATTTTTGTGCAATTCGGCAAACTACCTGTGTACTAGAAGACATCCAAACTTGCAATTGGGACTTACCTGATTGTCTGATCGGAAAAAGTTTTATATATTAATAGCCTACCAGAAATTACAAAGAAGAGAGTTATCTTTAAGTTAGACTACAGTTAAACCCAAATACAAAGTACAGCACACCCACAACTAGAGGAACAAGCACCTGCAGTACAAAAGTGAAAAAAAATAAATAAGAAAATACTAACCATCCGAATTACAAATAATTTGATCCGCAATCAACCAGGGCTCCACATTCCCACTCCAACAACATAGCACTTTAATTCCTGTAATTTAATTTGAAGAATCAAATGCTGTTTGATAATCTATTTTCCAATGATAGCGATGCCATTCCTCACTTTCGAAACATACCACGCTATGGCCGCTGGCAGTCTGCTCTACAAATGTAGAGTTCCTATTGAATAGTGAGGAAATTTGGCAAGATGTATGGAGTCCCTAATTTTTCTTACTGAAGTATGGTGAGGTGATTCGGCAGGAAATAACTAGCACATTCTCCTGAACTATAACCGTAAAAGTAGTTTTGGAGAGTGGTTGCAGCTGCAACTGAAACCTCCCCCTTAAATTGATTAAGAAACTATTGTAACAAGCATACTACCCGGTGCATACGCACCCGGGGCGTCTAAGGGGTTTGTGGTATCAATTTTTTTTTATAATAGACGTAACATGTCTCCATAAAGTACTTTTAATTGCACAACTTAGTTTACCATGAAATCCTGAACAAATTTTAGATTGGACTCAATCTATGCTTGCACTTTCACAAATGTTTTACAGACAGAACTACTTCACTTAACGCTTACTCGACTCAATTAATCATTCAGATCATCTTTCAATGATTCATCACTATATCCTTTTCTGCACTTCATAACTATCACATCAAATTCGTTAAATGATTGATCATGACGGTAACCAATATATCCATCTTTAGAAGGTTCATTAGTACTACTGTGCCATTGTCTTGCCTGATCGCAAACCATATGTCGTCTGCTGGACATCCTTCCTAAAAAATGGTTTCTTTTTACCCAATATTGTTAGTCTGCCAATGACATCTGCCAGGTTGTGTTTAGGAAAATTGTAAGAATTAGTGAAAAACACATCCATATAAATTTGCTTTTTGAAACTAATAAATGCAAATGTTACCTATTAGATGTTTATTGGTTTCAGTGAACTTTTATTTGACATCCTCAAACTCCATAAAAGTGAACTTGTACTTCAGTAGAACTCACGATTTATCTTTTGCTTTCGTGAAAATTGTATCACATCTACCGTACACTTTCTGTTCGTTGACAACAGGACGATGAGATCTAAAAGGTTCTGCAACGTCGAATATTTCAATGTAAAACACCTCCCCTTCTTCGATTTTATGCCCATAGATTAACATGTAATCTTGTGGTATCATTGCGTGTACCTAATCTCCCTGTGAAAAGTACAAAATAATGTTCTAAATATTGCATGAACCAACTTAACATTAGTGTTAGTATATAAATTTGATTGTAGTAGTGTACCTTCTCATCGATGAGGATCATATCAAGACTTCGCACTTCAAGTGTGTTGAAATCCAGGTCTTCCCATTTCTTTAAAACATGCACCTTGATTTTGCAGTTGGTTCCTTAATGAGATTGTGATCGCCCTTTTCCATAATATAACTTACGTGTGGTTGGATGTTTTGGCTCTGGAAATGGATGTAAAAATATGCTAAAACAAATCTTCAAATATGAAAATAACCACCTGGACCCTTGTAAGCCACAGTGATGCAAGTAATTTATGGGATGTGCTTCTGAGTTCAGGGCATTTATGATGGCTTTTGACTTGAAAAGATGTGTCTTTTGGTGGGTGTAAATGTTTACAGTTACGGTTGAATTTTTTCTGTTTGAGAGGTTCTGAAAATATTTCTGTTGGAGTGGTTTTGAAAAGATATTACTGGTGTATCGAACGGTAGCCTTTTTGGTCTAACGTTTTGTGTCAAAGTTTTAGTGTTGAAGACATCCGTTCAGAGTGTTAGAGTATTGACTTACAATGGTTCGTTGATGTGCATTTTATCCTTGAAATTGTTCTCTAAAAAAACATTTCAATTGCTTGCTGCTTTGCAACCTCCATTTCATCCTTGAAATTGTTCTCTAAAAAAACATTTCAAGTGCTTGCTGCTTTGTAACCTTGATGCGCTCAAATGTATGGTTCAACTTTTTTCGTTGCTTCCTCGATGATTTCAAGGTGATCCTCATTCAAACCATTGAAGCCAAAACCACCAAAAAATGCATCATAATGACCTCTACTGCCTCTCAAGTGCCGCTCCAAGAATATGAGCACTTGAATGCAAAAACGTATCCTATCGAAGGTAAACAATCTGAGTTCACAGTTGCCTTCTAAGAGTCTCCTCATATCCCACAGACTTCCATTTATCTCAGATACCAAATGGAGTTTTGGATTTCTTCACATTTCCAGTCTGATTTCGGTTGATGTTTTCTTGATTTTCTGCGGAAATATCCTCAGATAAGAGATTCCCTATTCCACAGTTCTGCCGGGTTTTGTATATCACAATCAGCAACAGTGTTATGAACAATTGAAGTAATAATTTGCCGGATGCCCTGTCGTCAGCCATTGTTGTAGGGTTTCTGAATGAATTTCTTTTTTCAAGGGTTTGCTAATCGTTCTGTTATTGATGTGGGTATTTATATAGCTACCAAGGGTTGGAAAATATTAGATATTTTGCTTTAGGGATCCTGACGTTTGGAAAAGTTATAATGGACGGTTAGTACAGTCCTGTGAGGGGTGGATGGCAAATGGTTCAACAGATTTCATCATTTTGGGATACGACTGTGGTGCCAACCGGCGGCTTGATTATGGGGTCCTAACTGACTTTTGCTGACTGGATTGTTTCTAATAAATACAACCAATAAGAGAGCGCTGACAGGGATAAGTGTTGTGACATGGGTTCACCATAATGCAGAATTAATCTGGTGTCGACATGTGGACATTGGGGGTCTGCTATTATATATAAAGATAGATCGTTAACAAAAACAAGCCGTATAGATATGGCACTTGGGCAAATCATCTTCACAAGCATTTCCCTCTGGCTAAATATTGGAAAACTGAAGCCAGACAAATGAGTGAGTGAATGAAAAGAAAGAATCTGCACCTCATACATAACCCACTCAATGACATAATCAACACGAGTGACTTTACCACTCCGATAGGGAGGCATCTGCAGTTTTATTGGTCTTTTCTCCTAGACCTTCAAAAGAAACAAAGGTGTTCATATGAGGAATTACCCTGGTGATATCAAAAGGATGAAACGGATCTTCTTCATCCATAATGACTCTCCAAGTTTCTGTATCCGGATCATAACAACAGAGTGTCTCATTATTGCATGTAAATATAACTTCATTCTTCTTCGTAAGTACTATCGGCTCTAAGTCGTCTGCATATGATGGACACCTTTCATTAATCCCGTATGCAATGTTGAAGTCTCTGGACCATGTATCGTGCATATTTCGATACGTGGTGGACTCTTCTTGTGCCGATAAATTCGATTATCGTGTAAAAAGTAATAATACTCTCTGAAAAGACAAAGCTTCCCTCCCAGCGTTGTAAGTCCAAAATTGCATTGCCAGCGACCAAGAGTGTCACAAGGAGGTATCGAGAGCATCTGGTACTCTTCATCGGCCAGATCGAATGCATGAATATTCACGTCCTGTGCCCAAAAATTTGCTCCTTCTGCAAAGGTACCCAGGTAATGATTCTTTTTGTGATCAATATCTAGGTGTCTATGATGCACCTGTGGAAAGGGTATGCATATGTTCCTCCACCCACAACCACTACCAAGGGTGTACACTTGGACTTGTCCCACCCCTTCGTTATAGTCAGTGTAGTAGATTCTAACAACCTTGTATTCATTAGTTAAACCAACGTATCCAAATCCTCGGGCGAGGTAGTGATATCCAGGACGATATTCTTTTGGTACGATGAATTTCGGAAGATAGGGATAATCTCCTGTGATGGGATTGAATATGTAGATGGGATCAATAAGGCCGTCGTGGTACCTGCCAAGACATACCAAACCATTGCAGGAACCAACCAAGTATTCCCACCGCATATCAGAAGGCATTGAGGGACGTTTGATGATCTCTTCAAGTGCTACTCTCTTGTAGGTGTAATCCTCATCAGTATTAATCTTGTTATAATGCAGTAGGCGTCCATGGTAAAGAGACTCGTACTTGTAGAGATCATTTGCTTTAGCAGTACAAAGGAACCCCGTTTCCACCTTACCAACATCAGCAACAACACCATCACTACCATAGAGTTGGTTAATCTGGCGACGTAGGTGCATATCAATGAAGTACTTTTTCTAAGGAGAGTTCCCCACCTTTTGCATACTAATTTGCACTCCAAAACGGACTCCGTTGGTACTCGAGAAAGGATATTTAACAAGACATCGGAGTCAAGATAATCCATGGATCCTGTAATAATATATATGAACAATAAAAAAGAAAAGAAGAAACTCCAACAGAACCTCTTCAAAAAAGCAAAATAGCAAACAGTTACAGGGCAACAGACAGATTAGACCAATCTAGGCAGTTGAACGAAAATGTTTACCTGGCTTCTTCTTCTCCATCGTCCCACCGAGTTATGTTAAATCAATTCGTGTACTGATTATGTATTGTGCAGGAAGGAGAGCACCTACAAGATCAAGAGTGAAATGAAGCGGAAAGTTTTCCAAATTTGAGGACTTTTAAGGACTTTTTAGATAAAAAAGATACCTAATTTGATGGATTGAGCCACTTTAGCAAAAAGATTTCAATGAAATTTTCAATAATTAGTGCAGGGAGATGGTTGGAGTGGAGTGAACCGAGGAAGGAGAGCTGAAACTGTTGAATGGAAGAGGGGCGACGTTTCACTTCTACAAAGTGTGCGCACGACACGTACCAAACCAATATGGTTGGGTTTTTTTTTTATGATTGGTTTATCGTTGACATGTGTCATGGGTTAACAAAGAAAAAACAAGTTTAAGTCAAATATTTTTAGTTCAATTAAGTTCCCTAATTTTTAGGAAAAAGTAGGAAAAAATCAAACTGGTCTATTTTCTTTGAAACGGAGGGAGTACAACATAAGGAAACTGCTGTGAGTAGTAGAAAAACTAAAAACACAAAACAAACAACTAAAAGAACAATTTTAGTAGAACCTATAATAAGTTCTATCATGAAATTCTATGGACACCAAAAAGTAAGGTTTCTCATTAAAAACTAGCCTTTCACCTCTCCTCAACTGTCCACCTTTCTTAGCCAAGTCATCAGCTGAAAAATTTTCTTTCCTGAAGCTGTCACTACACCATATTTGGGGGTAGCAACGGTGCTCATCTGTTGCTAAAAGTGTGGGTAACGGGGGCCGGCCGTTGCGATTCATGGTGTAACGAATTTTAGCAACGGTAATGTTGCCGTTGCGTCTCTCGGTTAGCAACGGATATAGCAACGGATCAGTTCGGCCGTTGCTAGATTTTGCCCGCAGCGGAAAATTTTTCGTTGCTTAATTTTTTCCGCAACGGCCCGCTTTCCGTTTCTTATTTTAATCAGCAACGGCAGGCCGTCCGTTTCGAATATTTTGATAGCAACGGCTTATTGCCGTTTCTAAATTTTTACCAGTCAAAAAAAATTACCAGGTCAAAGAAGACCAAGCTTGACTTTGACCTGGTCAGATCTGGTCAGCTCGGCCAATCTTTGACCTGGTCAACAGGCTAGTCTCTTTGGTCATGTTCAATAGAAAGTCTCTTTGGTCATGGTCAATAAAAATTTCATACTCTGTTCTTACACTTAGCCAAAAAAACAAAACTAGTTCTTACACTTAGCCAAAAAAAACTAAAAACTAGTTCTT
>JAJJMA010067027.1:0-15050 GCA_023529015.1 Papaver nudicaule
CAGAGACGAAGAACTCGTTATAGAATCCTCATCATCAGGACTGGGTGGGGACCTTTCCTGATGTACAGCAAAGAAAGTCATGTTTTTAGCATTCTCTTTTACGGGATTTTGCTTTTGTGTAGCATCAAAAGCTTTGACCTTTCCACAATAGTCTTTATTTGGACATTCGGGAGACATGTGACCGAATCCAAGACATTTGAAGCATTGTGGTTCATTGTCATTATCCCAATCTTTGCATTTTGTTTTGGATAGGTTATTGTACCTCTTCCTACCCTTCAGAACTCTTTTCACCCGTTGAAGAAATAATGATAACTCATTATCTTCATCATCTGTCTCGTGATCTGAGTCTGTTTTCATGGCTTTCAGCCCTACTGTATTCTGTTGACCAGCTTGTTTCTCGTGGTCAAAGATTTTCAGTTTGGCAACAAGGTCACTTCTTGTTATATCTAAGCCATGCTTGTCTTGGATGGCATGTTTCTTGGATTCATACCTTGAGGGTAGTGACCTCAGAATTTTACTCACAATGTCCCTTTCCGGAATAGTTTTACCATAGGTGTGACATGCATTAACTATTTCAGACAATTTGTGATTAAATTCCTCAAAGGTATCATCCTCAAGCATTCGAAGGTTTTCCCAGTCAGACATGAGGTTTTGAAGTCTAGCTTCTTTTTCTACTGTATTACCTTCGAATACGTTCCTTAATCTTTTCCAAGCCTCGTGAGAGGTTTCACATGTAGCTATGTGATGGAAGAGATCAGGTGTAACTGCATGAATGATAGCATTAAGCCCATCATAGTTTTGCTTATCGGCGAGTGTTTCCACATCATCATAAACCGCTATGTCTTTAGGAACAGTTTTACCGTCAACGACAACAGTCGGTGGTATATATTCCTTAACGACATAAACCCAAGTTTTGAAGTCTCGGGCTTGCAAAAACAAAGTCATTGCAGTCTTCCACCATAGGTAGTTTGTGCCATCGAACTTTGGTGGTACGTTACAAGCTCTTACGCTTTGATCCATGACTCACAAGCCTAGATAAACACAGACAGTTACATCTTTAATGTGTTCACCTGCTCTGATACAACTGAAAAAGGAGGGGTACCGAAATACTACCAACTCTTTGTTTTGGCTCGTGATTCTTATGGTTAAAGTCTGGACGATCTCAAAAATCAATATCCAAACCTCTAACTGGAGTTGTTAAGACCTCGACAAAGAATCCTTTGGAGTCAACTCGACAGTTAGGCAATAACGTACTACTTGGTGCTTTAATTATAAATCAGAGTTATAATGCGGAAAGTAAAAGCACACAAGACACCAAACATTTTTTAACGAGGAAACTGCCTTGCAGAAAAACCTCGGGACCTCGTCCAGTTTGAACACCGCCCAGTAAACACTAGCCTACTATAAGACTTCGGTCTGGGATGTAGCAGAGACCAACTCAAGCCCTCCAAGCGAATTGGCTACTGTCGTCTTCCTTACATCTCTGGATCCCCACTGATCGTCACGCACTTGATTCCCCTAGCTGACGTCCGTTACAGGCATAGGAGTTGCTTTGACCGATGTCAAAGGCTTGTGTCAGCAATACTGGCGTTTAAACCAAACTATTGACGTATGGTGTAACTGTCCTCTTCAGTTTACCATACACAAGATGACTTCCTTCGGATTGTTAAATCCAGGTCATACGGAAATCTACTTCTTGAATCGGGGCTGACAAGCAAACCAAGTAAGCAATGCCCAATCCGAATCTACCTCAGTTATACACGAAGAACCACTTAAGGAACTTGTATAACCGGAGCTAACTAGGTCTTACAACACCGAGTGCAGCCATGCGTTGCTACCTTTCCAACCTTGTTGAGTAACGTATCAGTTCTTGAATAGCCGTATATCAGAAGAGACGGACTTTAGAATAGACAAGAACGTGATCAGGTTACCAAGGTTACAGGTTAATCCGATCTCAACCAAAGATGGTTTCAATCTCCTACCTGTGCTTCCCAACTCTCTAAGGAAGTCTTTATAGTCGTAGGGATTTCCCAAAGGAGATGCAACCTATAGAGGATGACTATACCACAACAAGCATTCACCGAAGTGAAAAGAGTTTACGTTATCTTCCCTAAGGACCTTCACGTATGCTTGATGCTTGCGGTATCTGTCCGTAGACACCTCTATTTATAGTACTCAATAAGATAGGTTGCTTAGGAATAAAGCAATCAATTACTTGTCCCACAAGTTAGGGAAACCCTAAACTTGATAACCAAGTAATAAGAGATTAATCTCAATTGGAATTCTTTTTAGAATTATCTGCCAAGTGTTTTGTTAGCTCTAAAACACTTCAAGATAGAATCCAACAGACCAGAGATAATCTTATCTTATTGACTCATTGAGGATCGTTAGATGGAACACGAAAGGTCTTTATGTTTTACACAAGTCCATCTAAGAGATAAAGGAGTTTTGGAATTTGACTCAGGGTGAAATTCTAGGAGAATATTCACTAAATCCGACACCAGTAAGACAGCTACCGTCAGGTTCACGTACTGGTACGTGAACAAAATAGCCATCTCGAACTCAGAGAATTTCCGAGTGTCTGGTACGCAAACCGGTTCGTGAACCGTGCGCCTGTCAGATTTCGTCAAATCTGGATTCCGCTGGAAGTATTGGGCTGAGCCAGAACTTAGACGTGAGAACGTCCTCAGCTGTGATCCATGGACTCTTTGCTCAAGAGCACTCCTTTAGATTCATCCATATTCAATTAACAGTTTGCAAGCAAACCATTGTAATGGACATATGGCATCGAATCTGTCTCATACATTCTTGACTCACTTGTGGGATCAAACACTGGCCATGACACAAGGCCATGTTATGCAAGAATATGATCTCAATCACTATTATCACTACTAAAGTAATCGACTATTTCGAAAGAATAGATGAAGTAGAAATAGAAGAAAATCCATAAAGTCATAACTCTTACTAACCTTTTATCGATGAAGAATAATTGATGTCTTATTTGTCTTCACAGTCTTCGTCTTCAAGGTCTCTACTACTTTGTCTATATCCCATTTCCGAAATCGAAACTCTAGTAGGCTAAATCAAGAGTTGACTTTTGACACCTAAAACTGACAACTAGCTTGACATACCAACGCTAGTGGGTTTGACCGGACAATGCCCTAACACCATCCAATACATATTGACACACTAATGGAAATGCCTTGTAGTTGTATGCACTTAGAGCTACAAAATGATTCAAACCTCAGTGAGCAGCTAGATACACAATCTAGGTGCTTATCCCACCAGGAGTCATGCCTGGCAATCAGGCAACATGAACAAAACAAATAAAAGAGGCAGATGGCCCAAGCAATAACAGATTGAAAAGAGAATGTGCCTTTCCAGTAACCAAATAAAAACCAGATAATTTTGATCCGGCATTGCCTAGATTTACGAGTATTTTCTGCATTTGATGTGGTAATAATAACAATCATTATTAAAGAGGCAGTGATGGTTTTCATTTTTATGGGTGGAAATGAGGTATCAAGTGAGGCATTTTTATTTGCATAAGGGATAACCTAGGTTACTCCAATCCAATGGGACAAATCTGCGTGCAAGTCTAACCCAGGCTCGAATGTGGAAGGCTGTGAGCTTAAGTTTTAATCCCGCCTCTCCTACATTTTTTTCTAGAGAAAAAAATGGGTGTTTGCTTTCGCAGTAGAATAATTATAATCATCTTTTTCATCTTTTTAAGATTCTGCAGCAGCAGCAACAAGGTGAGTTGTGTTCCAAATACAAATTCAACCTCAATCCTCTGCGATTCTGGTGTATAAGGCAATCCTTCGTTACAAGTCCACGAAGTAAAGGTCACAACTACATAAACATTTCTGCGTTTCCTAATGCGTTCGCCTATGGCCATGCTACTTATAGTTTCATATTTGAGAGTGCTGACTGCATCACATGTCTTGTTGTAGCTATACAGTCAGTAACTAAGAGCAAGCACTATGGTGCCACAAGCCATCCCTATTAAATAGAGATACAGGGATGGCAGAAATGTCGAAAAATGGCAACCACAGAGGACTTAGCTATTTTGAGACGGAAACTCGATTTCCGCCACATCCCAATTACGGAAACTCGATTCCCGCACACAAAATATTATAAGGATTTTTTAAAATTTTACGGGGATTGGATTTCCGACCTGCGGGGATTGAATTTCCGCCTCGCATCTCTATCCCTATTGCCTGCTACGAATTGGTAGCAGGCAATAGGGAAATCCTTCTCTATCCCTATTGAATAGGGATATTTTGCACCATAGTAGTTGCCTATCTCTATTCAATAGAGAATTCTCTATTGAATAGGAACCATAGTGCTTGCTCTAATACTTGCAATAATCGAATTGTCCTCTTTCTTCTTGTATAAAACCAAGTCTGGGTGTGTCACCAGAGAATTGTTCTAGAGGAATTATTGACCTAAACAGTTACCCGAATGACAAGGCCATGGTTTTCGGGTTTTATTATTACAGATGTATACCACCAGTCCAGCACCATGACATGAATTCATTGTTGCTCTAAAAGCATTCAATCAAAACAAACAATTTTATTATGAAGATGGTTGAAATTTAAACTACGAACTTCATAGTTTATGATTTCATCACTTGCACACCTGCCAATTTCTAAGTCATGAGACTGATGGCACAGAAGCGTTCGTATTCATATTGGCCCTCCATCAAAGAGCATTTTACAGAATTTCAGAAGCTAGCTTTTACTGTGTTGTGAACTCCATTCTGTAAAACTGAGTTACTGTGGCTAGCCATTGTTCAGACTTAAGACTTCATGCCCAACTTCCAGTTTTCATATCTAGTTTAATAGTATCAGTTGTTCTAGTGGTGGTTTCCTGTACACTGGTTAAAACAAGTAGGTTGGCAAGATGGAGTGGTGATATTAGTCTTTTGGCTTTTTTTTGTGTAGAGTTTGTGCTCAATATTTGAGCAAAAAGTCCCAAAATCATTCGTTATGTCCTCCTATCTCGGTAAGGTAAGCTGCACAAGGGATTTGCCCGTGCCGCAGACGGCACGAGACTGTTCAATATTGTACGTCTATTTCTTTGATCTATGTTTTTCTCCAATCCCCTCTGTTGATGGTGGTTTTTGGCGAGGAGGTCACAGGAGTAATTTTGCATCTATTTCTGGCATCCTGGAATAGCTCAAGATAAGGTATGAATTTATTTTTACAATAGGGATAAGATATTTGGTTGTCATTAGCCATATTTTAATATCTCACAACCCTAGCCTAGTAGCATGGTCCATATCCATAACCTATACGTAAAAAAATACCTACGCATGCGCATTAGCCTAGCTCATGCTTGAGCCAAACCCTAGGCATTTCACGTCATTACCTTGGTCTTGGCCTTTGGATGCCCACGGCCAATCCTTGGCCTAGCTCTTAGGTGTCCACGACCATTCCCTTGCCCTAGCTTTTGGGTATCCACATTCACTAGCTTACCTTAGCCTTGGGTGCCCACGCCACCTCCTTGGCCTGATTTTAGATGCCCACGACCATCCATACCTTATCCTTTGGATATCCACGCCATCAGCTTGCCCTAGCTTTGGATATCCACGACTATTGGCTTGCCTTGGCCTTTGGATGCCCACGACAATCCCTAGCTTAATCCTTGGATGCCCATGGCATTCTCCTTGCCTTAGTCCTTGGAGGCCCATGGCCATTCCCTGCCTTAGCCTTTGGATATACACGACTATTAGCTTGCCTTGGCACTTGGATATGCATGGCCACTCCTTGGCCTGATCTTGGATAAACACGGCCACTCCTTGGCCTGATTTTGGATATACACGGCCATTCCCCTTGCCATCTTCTTGGGTGCCCACGCCATATTCCTTGCCTAGCTCTTGGAGGCCCACGACAATTCCCTTGCCTACTCTTTGGATGCCCATGCATCCCCCTTGCTTGATTTCTTGGATACCCACGGTCATGCCCTAGCTTATTGCTTGGAGGCTCACGGCCATGACTTGGCCAACTTGTGGAGCTCCACGGCTATGCCTTGGCCAAACTCTTGGAGGCCCAAAGTCATGCCTTGGCCAAATATTGGAGGCCTTATGGCCGTGCTTAGCCTAATTTATGGGGCCTTATGGCTTTCCCTCGCCTAATTTGTGGAGGCCTTATGGCTTCCTCTCGCTTGTACTCATGGAGGTCCATGGCCGTCCTCTCCCTCACGGCTATCTTTGCTCTCTTAGGGCTAGAGTATATCTTTCCCTAGCCTCCCCTCTATTTATGGGTCCCACTTATCCAAATCCTAGAGGATTATGGATTTTATTGAGTCCATAATACTCTAGTTTCCTAATCAAGTTCGGAAATCTGGCAGCTCACGTATTTCTTCAATGGACGATTTTTACAGCCCAATCCGTGAACAATTAGGGGACGCTTCCTTCACGGAAGTTTTTCCTCTGTGAGTCCTCTATAACATACTAAAAATTCGGAATTTTATCGAATATAGGCTGGCCTGGGTGATTTTAATGGTGGATGATGTGCAAACTGTCCAGAAATCTGAAAGTAACGTAATGTTATGGCTCACCCCCAAATGTCCTATGCCTAACTTCCTAATAGGATTATTATGCTATGAAACATGGCTTATTATTATTATTGTGGCCTATATTTAGGTCTTGGATTGGCAATGCTTATGCATTCTTGATGATGGCTACGCTGTGATAGCATCATTCGTCTGTTTTTCCTGATTATGGACTTGCTTCTATAAATCAGTGCTATAATTCTTAATCATGGCTCATGGCTATGGCTTATATTATTTTGGACATTCATATGTCTTCATTACTTAGGGAATTGGTGCATTACATGCCACAAGCCAATTTCTCATATTTATGGCAAATCAAAAGTCGTATATACTTGACTATTGCCACAGAGAGTTGCTGAAATCCTCTCAGTCTAAATAGCGATTGCATAGCTCAATCCTTAGACTTATCTTATCAGTCTAATTGGCGGTTGCTATCTCAACCCTTAGACTTATCTCATTGGTCTAAATGGCGATTGCCCGGCTCAATCCTTAGACCAAATCTCAAAGAGATATTCAAGCTTATCGCTTAATCTCTATCTTTACGCAAAGTCCTGAGTTTACCAGTAATTGGTACGACTTGCACCTAGTCATCTTTGACTTAACAAATATTTAACAAATCTTACGAGAATCAAGATTAGTTACATGGGGGGATATTCATTAGGTTTTTGGTTTGGCGGTCTACGGCACGTGTGATTGCAACGGCTCAATCACTCAACGGGAAAGACACTAAGTCGTGTGAACGTTGCTGGAAAGATGGGATAAGGTAGTGGGTTGTTAGTCTTCCCTATTATTAGGCGCAAGACTCTTAACAACTGACCCCACTCATTCCTCACTCCCACTCTTCCACTTCTTCCACTTCTTACGAGATCAGTTGGAATTCTATTGCTATAAATAGGTCACTCGACCAGTTTGGAAAGACGAACAGGTTCAACAGTTTAATTTAGTGCAAGTATAATCAATCAATCTTATCGATAATTGATTAACTCTTCTCATTCAGCATTTAATATCTAGTGAGAACTGAATATCCATTCTTTTTAGCAATATCAATCTCAACATCACAGAAAATCATAGCAATTCTCTGATCTCATCTTTCTCTGCTTCCCTCCCTAAACCAACCCTATATCCTCTTCTTGTAACTGAAGCAATACTCGAACGGCCATTTCTTGGTTTAGGCGAGTCTTGTTCGATCTTGACCTCTCGAATACCATTACAATCTTTTATTACATCATCATACTTCACACTTTACCCCTCAGATTCTCTTTATTGTTTTACACCTAAAACACCCTCCTCTTGTAGTTTTTATTCGGTAGATATCGACCATAATCATGTACCTAATCATCAATAGCGTTCTTAATACCGTATATTGTTTCAATTCAAAGCTGTAGGTCTCTGCAGATGAACTTTCCATAACTTCATGTATATGTTTGAAATTGTCATTAGAGAAATTGATGGCCATCGACGTTAAGATGCTACACTGGATTAAATCCTCTACCACCTTTCCCGAGGATACAAAAGCTGTCGATCCAGCGTTGTCCTCTATCTCTATCCGAATTTGCATAATGTTTTTGATTTTTTTAGTCATATTTAGGAATATGATTTATTGGTTAGAATCATAGCAATGTTGATGAAATACTTGTTAGTCAACTTGGTGTTGGTTTGCCCGGTCGTTTGCATGTTTTACACTTCCATTTTTTTTGTGATCTCCCATGAATGATGCATTGCATGATGAGCATGACATGCACTCCCAATGGTCTCCACAAATTTCGATTTTCACGAATGTGGTGAATATGCAGCCATCCTCGAGCGAAATTGCAATTTATATGTTATGTGTTGTATGACACTCTACTTTATCGGTGTGTTTTATACGAAATTAGAATGAGTATAATTACTTGAATCTCTGATTTTCCTAGGTTTCTAACATTTCCTTAACTGTATTTGTTTTCTTAAGTTTCTGTTCGGGAGCCATGAATCCAGCTGTACCGTTTGATCCTGCAGAACCTTCTACGTTTAAAAAAAAAAGTGTTAGATCGTATCTTATTAATCCGATAGTTATATAAGACTCTGAGGAGCATACCTTCAGTTGCATTTTTTCCTCCGAACAAAGCGCACAGCTAGTACTCATTTTGCCGCCATCAATATAAAGTGACAATTAGTTTGTTCCATTAACTTTTTATTTGTTACCGTATATTTTCAGTTGTATTGCAATTGATTTTATTTTGTTTCTAAATAATTTAGTATCAACGCAGAATTTTTGGTACCCTTATTTATCAATCGTGCAAAAAACGATGAAACACATCCCGTGCTATAACGACACAATTAATATTATCCACCATTACTCACCACCATCTACCACTACAAAAACCACCCATTGCACTACTTCTTCCACCACCATTAAGGATTACCGCCTCCACTACCCCACTAACAACCACCACCAGTTTCCACTATTACTGACCAACACCAACACAATCGGCACCAATGTCTATTAATATAATTATTACCAAAATTATCATATAATGAAAAAAAAATATTTCATAGATTAATTAATAAGACATTTATGATAATTAATTAATAAATTATTGATTTTAAAAACTAATGACGCACTAATTAATAAAACACATACAACTAAATATAACATAACCTAGTTTTTAATGGACATTCACGGATTCTGGAGGGCCCGTAACCATTTTAGGTGGTTAATGGGATGAGAGGCAGCCAATACAACGACAACATTTGGTTCGGACACATGTGATATCTCAACGACTCTTTTTCTAGCCTAATTTGTCCTTGATGTGTTTTATGGGCAGGTACCGAAGACAACAGAGGTACCATTTGAGTGATCCAACATTCATAATTATTTTTATTCCTACATAATTTGATATCATTGCAGAATATTTGGTACCCATTTTTATTAATCGTGCTAAAACGATGAGACTACGAAAATCACTATTGCCATTACTTCTTCCATGACGATTAAACGTTACTGCTTCCACCACTATTTTCACCACTACTGACTAATACCACCATAATCACCACCAATGTTTATTGATGTAATTCTTATCAAAATTATCATATATAAATAAATATCGAAAATGCTATATGGACATTGGACACCAAGTCCTTGGCCCCCCAAATGGACACTGCTGATGTGGCGTGTATATTTTTATAAGGTAGCGTTTATATTCCGAGAAATATGCTTTAATCAATGGTAGGTTGGGACCCTAGAAAAAACCGAACTTCTTCTGAAACTAAGACATAGGTAAATATAATTTTTATTCAGATAAATTACATCATCACATACTTCGTCTCTCGTTCTCTCATACTTTGGTTATTTTTCTTATTTTTCTAGAAAATATCTCATTTCCTGTATAAATATATTTGTAGATGGTGAAAAATGAGAGAGGGACAAGATTGTAAAAACACTCTCTAACCAGGCCTGACCTAGAGGCAATTGCCTATTTAGGCACATCTCTATAGCTCAGAATGCAATCCGTTCTACGAGCTGAATAAAATCTCTATGAGTTCTCTCTTATAACCCCCGGTGGAGAGGATGATATCATAGTGCAGTACTGATAATCTCACCAACACATTAAACCCATTAATCTGCTTCATGTCGACATCGCCTCGAATTCCTCGCATCAGAACCAGATCACTATATGGTACATGGTGAAGAGTTAACAGAGACGCATCCTCATGAATTTCCTCTTTATACGACTCAACATTCGAGTCTTAATGAAAACCTCAGGAATATTGAAATTCTAGGCCTGTCCAGAACTCCCTGAGAAGCATACAACGACCTAAACATGCTTAAACAGACCTCATCCCAAACTCAGGATGGTCTAACATACCATGGATAAATACGCCATGACTTCAAGTATTTTGTAGCGTAAACACGCACACCATAACCAAGACATAGCCAACACGCACCAGCTGCAACAAAGTTGACCTTGGCCAAATGCCAAAGTCATAGCGCCATATAGCATGGCACCACGAACCATGAGCCACCATGAGCCACCATGAGCTCACGAGAAACTAGCCTCGGCCAAAGGCCAAGGCCATGGCGCCATGAACCATGGCGCCACAACGAGTTGGCCTTGGCCAAAGGCCAAGGCCGTGGCGCCATGATAACGGGGCCAGCGCTAAAGCGCTTTAGAAGTTAGCCTTGGCCAAAGGCCAAGGCCGTGGCGCCATGAGCCATGGCGCTATGAACTCCTGGCCTTGGCCAATAGCCAAGGCCACTCCTATACTCGTGTCCTGGAGGCACCACACCCACGTTGGTCATGACAATTAGTCATACGAATCTACTCAGACTCAACTCAACTCAACTACGCAATATCTGCGTATCACTCGAGACATCAAAACATCACATGGGGGGATAACTTTAGGGGTATTGGTATGGCGGTCTACGACAGTTGAAAGAAACTGATGGAGATAGTGGACAGTTACGAGAAGATGGCGCGAGTGGACATGTTCTACACAACTCAGGCAGTTACGGAAACCAACCTATGTCCTCCACTCTTCCACGACTTCCACCTTCTCTGTCGAGAGATCAGGGTGAGTTCAAAACTATAAATAGAGGCCTCATCTATCTTCCAAGGCAGATCATCTTTCCAGAAACAACCAGACATTTGGAACACCTGAATGAACCAGAGCCTCAGAAGTAAACACGCCTGAGCAACCCAACATACTTATAGCCTTGGAGATTTCCAGCCACCTTCATGACGGAGATCTAGAACTCTTACACCCAAAACACATCTTCAACCTGATCTCAAGTTTCTTCGCTGTTTCCCTCCCTAGATCAACCTCTATCCTCTCTGTGACCGAAGCAAGACGTGAACGACCATTGACTTTGTTTAGACTCGTCTTGTTCGACTTTGATCTCGAACACTACGAAAGTACCCAAAGACGGTGCATTGTTTTTCCAGGTAAAAACAGTTGGCGATCACGGTGGGACATCATTCTCTCAGTCCCAGAAGCTTTTCTATGGGGAAGCGTCTACCCTGGGAGATGATGGCGCAAGAATCTCACTTCAATACAACAATCCACATCGAGAGCTTCACCGCCTACGAAAAATCAGCAAAGGAGGAAGCTACCCTTCTCATTGAAAAACTATGTGAAACCCTCCACTTTTCGAAAGGACAGCATATAGACACGTTCGAGGCCCTTAATCGCATTGCTTTCGAAGCCAACCTCACTCCAACCTTACCCATGATTTCCGAAATGTCCATAATGGCTGATGCACAGATGCAAGATATCACTTTCACCGACAAGGATATGCTGAATGAAGAAGGACACAACCGTGCCCTCTATGTGACCGCTCACGTCAAAGGTACGGAGTTCAAGAGAGCGCTAGTCGACACCGGAGCAGCGACCAACGTGATCTCTCTCAAAACCCTGAGAATTGCGAGAATTCCTAAACAACAAATAGTTTACCATCCCATCGTAATGAAGGACTTCGAGGGGAACAAAACGAGTACATATGGACACATCAACTTGGAGTTAAAGGTGGGACCCATCCACACAAAGGCTAAGTTCCACGTAATCGAAAAGGAACCAGAATACCACATGATACTAGGAAGGCCATGGCTACACGAGAACAAAGTCGTCGCTTCTACTTACCATCAGTGCTTGAAAGCAGTCCTAAACGAAGGTACGTCCGTGTAACTGCATCCCCCTCCCCATACTCATCGATATACGACGCTGAGTTTGTAGATCCGAAAGACGAAGTGTCTCAACGCCAAGACAAAGTCTACAGTATAACACTCCCGAACTGGACATCCCTGGAGAGAGGCGACCCGCAACAACAGTCAGGCGGGGACTCGAAGCAAGGAGAATGAGGGAGTAAGACAGTAACACACAAAAAGGCAGGAAGCTTCGTGACGACCTAGGACGCTAAAGGGAGAGTGGTTTACCTCCGACGTCAGTTCTAGCAATTAGCAGGGGAGACTAGTCATAGCTCTCCCCGCCCTGGAGAATGTAACTACAACGAGCAGCAAGTCGAGGACGAAGTCCAGGAAGCGCCCCCACAACTGCAAGATGGGACAGACTCCACCTCAGACGCACTTGAAACAATAAATATCGGAACAGATGAGTCGCCAAGGCCCATCTTCATCAGTTCAGCCTTGTCACCTGAGGAGCGCGCCAAGTTCGTAGGCTTACTAAAGGAATACCAGGACGTGTTTGCCTGGACGTACGAGGAGATGCCAGGACTCGATGAAAAACTGGTAACGCACCACTTGTCCATAATTCTAGGTTCTAGACCAGTCAAGCAACAACCAAGGAATTTCAGACACGACGTGGAAGAACAGATAAAAGCCGAGATACAGAAGCTGCTAACAGCGGGGTTCATCAAACCAATCCAACACACCACTTGGCTGGCAAACGTGGTACCCGTTAAGAAAAAAACGACCAAATACGTTGCTGTGTCGACTTCAGAGACCTGAATAAGTGCTGCCCAAAAGATGACTTCCCGCTCCCGAATATTGACATGCTTGTGGATGCCACCAGTGGACACGCCATGTTCTCCTTCATGGACGGATACAGCGGGTATAATCAAATAAAGATGTATGAGCATGACGCCCCAAGAACGGCATTCCGGACGTCCCTTGGGAACTTCTACTACACGGTTATGCCCTTCGGTCTAAAGAACGCGGGAGCTACCTACCAGCGAGCGATGACAGCCATCTTCTATGACATGATGCACAAGGAAGTCGAGGACTACGTAGACGATGTGGTCGTGAAATCCAAGACCAGGGCATCACACATAGAGATCTTACGACGCGTGTTCGAGAGATGTCGGGTGTACAAACTGAAGATGAACCCTTTGAAGTGCGCTTTTGGAGTTTCTTCAGGGAAGTTCCTCGGGTTCCAAGTAACAAAAAAAGGGATTGAGGTCGACCCGTCCAAGACCCAAGCCATTACTACCATGCCACCGCCTCGGACGGTGAGAGAACTAAAAAGTTTCATGGGGAAAGTCTCTTATATTCGACGCTTCATCCGGGACTCGCCCAATTCGTGGCTTCGTTCACCCCCTTGCTAAAGAAAGATGCTACATTCGCTTGGACATCTGTCCAACAAGAAGCGTTCCGCAAGATACAACAGTTACTCCTATCACCGGCGGTCATGAAGTCTCCCGCACGAGAAAGACCACTACTCCTCTACACCGCCTCGAGTGACGTCGCAATCGGAGCGCTGTTGGCACAGGAATACGAAGGAGGGGTGGAATGCCCGGTCTACTACATCAGCCGTACCCTAAAGGATGCGGAGCTTCGATATCCCAAAGCTGAGAAACCATGCCTGTCTCTGGTTTTTGCAGTACAGAAACTTCGACACTATCTCCTTTCCAACCAAGTAGTCCTGATGGCGAAGGCGGATCCTATCGAATATCTCCTCTCGAAGCCCGCCTTGATTGGGAGACCAGCAAAATGACTACTACAGATGTCCGAGTTCGACATAGCTTGTGTGTCTTCGAAGGCCATCAAAGGACAAGCAGTAGCCGACCTCCTTGTCGCATTCCCGGGAGAAGACTCAACGGCTCTACACGAAGAGGTACCAGGGAGTTCCCCGAGGTAACGTTAGTAAAACCAGACACATGGCTGTTATACTTCGATGGATCCGCTACCCCGAGCGACAATACTGGAGGAGTGGGCGTCGTCTTGGTATCCCCAATGGGTGAAGTATTCTCCCACTCGTTTAAATTGGATTTTAAATGCACCAACAACTCGGCGGAATACGAAGCTTTCCTTCTTGGACTATCATTAGCCAAACAAGCAGGAGCTACTCACCTCGAAATTAGGGGAGACTCCAAGCTGCTGGTGAACCAGATGAACGGAGTATACTCTCTCAAAGAAATCACCCTCGCTCCTCACAGGGCAGAGGCCCAAAAGCTGCTGAACCACTTCGCTGACGCCATCATAACGCATACCGGGCGCACTAACAACAGACACGCCGATTGCTTAGCGACCCTTGCATCTAAACTCCAGTTCAAGGGAGAAGAGGAGATTGTAACAGTACAGAGACAGACCGCCCCCTCAACTTGGCTGACGGAAGGCGAACTCATACCAGACAACGACTGGCGAACACCCATTATCGAATATCTAGGTAACTATACTACCACACGGAAACTCGGGGTAAAAGAGTTAAAACACTTCTTTATTTTCCATGGGGTGTTGTATCATAAAAACCCAGATGGGTCATTATCACGATGTTTGGGAGGGCTTGAAGCACAACAACAACTCGAACGTGTCCATGATGAGGTTTGCGGGCAAACTCTCGTCGTAACCCTGTATCGACGACTCTAGAGACTTGGCTACTATTGGCCGACAATGGAGACACAATCACGGGCCCTACAAGAGACGTGCTCCAACTGCCAGACTCCCCCTCATCAACCCGAGGTCTTAGTGTGCCAGCCTTCTGAAGATTGGAGAGAACCTTTCATCAAGTACCTAAACGAGAAGGTCTTACCAGAAGACCAACACATAACTAACCGTCTGATT
>JAJJMA010067053.1:6211-17994 GCA_023529015.1 Papaver nudicaule
CGGTCAAAGCAACTCCTAGGCCTGTAAAGGACGTCAGCTGGGGGAATCAAGTGCGTGACGATCTGTGGGGGATCTAGAGACGTAAGGAGTGCGACAGTAGCCAATTCGCTTGGAGGGCTTGAGTTGGTCTCTGCTACATCCCAGACCGAAGTCTTATAGTAGGCTAGTGTTTGTAGTCAGTTTGTACTGGGCGGTGTTCAATCTGGACGAGGTCCCGAGGTTTTTCTACAAGGCAGTTTCCTCGTTAAAAAAATCTCTGGTGTCTTGTGTGCTTTTACTTTCCGCATTATATCTCTGATAATATAATTAAAGCACCAAGTAGTACGTTATCCAATAACTGTAGAGTTTAACTCCAAAGTCCCAACTTTGTCGAGTTGATCCCCAAGATCACAACTCCAGTTATTAGAGTTTGGATATTGATTTTTGAGATCGTCCAAACTTAAACCATAAGACTCACGAGCCAAACGAAAAGTTGGTAGTATTTCGGTACCCCTCCTTTTTCAAAAACAACTTAGGGTTTGCCTGTGATTTTTCGGGTTTCCAAATTTTTCATAGATTTTCTCATTTTTTCAAAGATCTTCAAATCTTGTTCTTTAAAAACGCTCCAATACCTTAAACGTCTAAAGATCCTTAAAGGCTTTAGCATGTTCAAGGGTTTTATGAGCAAATCATCAAATGGTCAGATCGTCGTCTAAGGGTTTCAAACCTTGACATGATGAAATCCATTTCAAGTATGGTAATTAATTTTCATCATATATGCCTTAAAATTAAGGTCAGCTATAAGAAAACGATTATGAAAAAATAAATAAATTGTAAACCTATTTTTAGGGTTTTCAAGGTCCCTGCTATATTTGGAAATAAACTTTTATGAAGAAACCGTGGGGAAAGATGGTTTTGGCTAAAAGACAAAATATATAGTTAGGGATATATCTAAAAAGAACGAATACGACCTACGCTAAAAACTCGCACGATAAAAACCGTTGCAACGTACAGACCTACATGGCCGACATAGTACACTGCAGTAGCCGCCTTGGACCTCACGGGTTTTTTGTCTTCTGACAGGTCACAACCAGAATGGCTTCGAAATCTGACCAGGCTCCGAAGCAGCGAGTGGGATCTTCGAGGCAAGGGACCGGTTCCTCGAGGCAACATTACACCAGATTTTCAACAAGTAAAGGATTATCACCCGAGGTGGCGGCTAGCATAGTCCAACACAGAGAACAAGTAAACGAGGACGAAGTACACATAGAGGACTTAGGCCCAGAGGGAGAAGGATTGCCAAAGGCCGACGAACTACCTCGAAAGCAAGTACAAGAAGAAAATGGCGAAAACGACGAAAATGAAGACGAAGCGGCTATCCCTGACAACGACATGCCTTTACACCAACCAACCGAAGAAAATACGGCGAGAGCTGCACAATTCAGAAAGTTAATCTTGAAAAACAGAAAGATAAAAAAGTTAAAAAAGCAACTAGCCGAAGCAAATAAAAAGGTGGCAGAAAAGTCTGCATCCAACTATAAAGGATGCAGCGAAGGACACTCTCGTCCAAACAATGTATCTCAATCGAAGGAACACTCTGTATCCAAAACATACATCAAGACCAAGGGCGTCAGCAAAGGCCACGGGATCACAATATCAAGCAAAAGGACCGAACCAGGAGTATATCCGAAAGAAAGCATACAGATATTCAGCGAAGATAACCAAACGAAGAAGGACGCCGAAGCTAGGGCTCTACATCAAGTAATGTTGGACCAGATCAAGACACTCCGAGCAGAACTTTTCGACAACAGGATTCAATCAAGCGACATGATTAAACTCACGCAAGCAATGAATGATGTCAATCGCTCACCCCTAAGTCCAGAAATCCTCTCGATGGCGATTCCTATAAAATGCACTATGCCCACATTCACATCAATCTTCGATGGCTCGGGAGACCCGACCGTGCATATTAAAATGTATCTCCGAGTCTTTTTGGCTTACGCTAATAGAGATGAAGTGCTCTGTAAATATTTCCCCTCTAGCTTGAAAGGAGAAGCCCTTGCTTGGTATGACAACCTCACAGCCAGCTCGATCTCTTCCTTCGAGGAGCTGTCCAAAGTCTTTATACTACACTTCCTATACAACAACTCCTCCAAGCCAGGGGTGGAAAAATTATTCAGCATCTGGGTACGACCAGGAGAGTCCACCAAGAGTCTGACAAACAGATGGACTGAAAAGTGCGTAGAGGTGGGGAACGGAGCTACAGAAAAGGACAAAGTACGAGCATTCCTCAACGCTCTTGATAAAAACCATCTTTTATACGATAGGCTCTTCTCCAAGAACCTCGAGACGCTGCAAGATCTCTGAAAATACCAGAAGGAGCGAATTACCTTAGAAGAGATCAAAGAACAAGCAACCTTGGGGAAGGAAACTATCTTAAAACAGGTCCACTCAATAAACAATTTATCACTCAAAGAACGAGGTCAAACAATGAATACTCAATTTGGGGATCCGTCGAAGCGAGGAAGACAAGAGGATAATGGTCGCTATGGAAACGAAGGCAAATTCGGAGATGGCAAGTACCACGACAATAGAAAATACAATGACAACAGAGGAAACAACTCTCGAGGAGAATTCGAAGGAAGCAGCAGCCAGCAAGGGCAAGGAAACATAAAATTTGGGACAGCTAAACCAGGATTCCCTGCCTTTCACTGTAGAAAACTCCCAAAGCTTTGCGTACCCATCGAGGATGATCTTTGGACTATCGAGCAGTCCGAATTTGCCAGTGAAATAAGATATCCCAGAAGCAGGGGAAATCAACCAAAGCACACAAAGAATTCAAGAGATTACTGTCAGTTCCACAAATTTTACGGATATACAACAGAAGATTGCGTTACGGCACAAGACCAAATTTATTTCTTCATAACCAGGGAACAATTCAAACACCTCTTGGAGCTACCAAAGCCCCCTGCAAATCATCCACAACCGAAGGAGGAGCCGAAGCATGAAGCTTATGTGATAACAATCGATAGGGACATTCCGAGATTTGGCGCCTGTAATTCCATCGTTCACACAAAGGGCCTCGAGGGGATCCAAACAGACCGAATCCATAAGAGGGATTTCGAGGGAAAGGAAATACTTAGCGTAGTCACGGAGAATCATCTAGAAGAATGGCAAAAGCAACCCGTATTCTTTTCTGCAGCAGACATCCCCAACGAGGGAAGAGCACATAACGACCTTTTGGTCATAACCCTACAAATGGGAAAAATAGCGATGCCAAGAATACTCGTGGACCCAGGGAGTTCCGTCGATATCCTCTTCGGACAAACATATGATAAGATGAAGGGAAAGAAAGCTGCGTTGGTGCCCTCATCGCATAATATATTCGGATTTAATGGAAAACCATCGACACCTCGGGGGAGCTAATGTTAACAATTCATGCCGGCAAGCAAAAGCAGCCAACATTATTTTGTGTTGCAGACATAGACTCTCCCTATAACGCTATCGTGGGAAGGCCATGGTTGTATGACATCATGGGAGTAGCCTCAACTTTGCATCAAAGGATCAGTTTTTCCAACTCCGCGGGGAATCGCGGAAATACCAGGCGACCCCTCCGAAGCTCGTGCCTGCAATGAAATAGACGTTCAGGCCAAAGAGGGTAGCAAAGAATGCTGGGGGAAAACTAAGCAACCAAGAATCACAGATGAAAGCATAGAGGAATTCCTAGATGAAACAGAGGCAGGAATGGCAAGCATCAGGCCAGACAACGGCAAAAAGGACCAACGTCCCGACAATAGAGAACAGTTCCTCGTAGCAGCAGGCTGCCTCCAGACTCTGAATGAACAATTGAGCGAGCCTAGCGAAGGAAGGAATATTCAACAAGAACCTTTCTGGGCAGGGCCATTCGTCATAGAAAAACAACTTGGAAACGACACGTATAGCTTAATCAACCTCGAAGGCCAGAAGTTAAAGACCCCAGTGGAGGGGAAGCATATGAAACACCTCGTCTAAAAAAGAAAACTTCTTATGTAAGCAGCACTCGTAGAAAGATTGAATAAACGAAAATCGCACCCTTTGATGCAACCTCTTCTGAAATCAAACTCCAGATCCTGTCAGGACGTAAAAAATCTCACCTGGCTAGGCAAAATTGCAAAGGCTTTAACGCCACAGATAAACTGGCCATGACGCCATATTTCCCCTAGTGCCTCGTCGCAAAATTAAAAGGCTTTAACGCCGAGGCCAAAACACGCCAACAATAAAAAGGCTTTAATGCCAAGGCCAAAAAACGCCAACAATAAAAAGGCTTTAACGCCAAGGCCAAAAAACGCCAACAATAAAAAGGCTGTAACGCCGAGGCAAAAAACGCCAAAAAGACCTCGAACAGCAGGCACAGAGCTGATGACCATATAAATCGTAAGGGCCCTACGAGTTATATGGCACAGTCCTCTACCCACAAGACACCCCGTTAGCGGTGGACGCCTTGAATCAAGGCTATATAAGCTGATGATACATTCGTGCCCACTACCAAACGACCACGAGGACCTCACTTTCTGAGGCGTCGAGGGGACGATAAATGGGATTAACATCTACCTATAGAGGAAGATGGAACCCTGAGGCAGCTAATTAGCTTGCATTTACGGAAAATGACAAGTGAGTTATGCAGCCAAGGGACCTCCTCCAAATAAAAAACAGCCTTGAGGAGGGGCATAAAAGGAAAAATAAACGAACGAATCCTTTATATATATATTCAGTACAGAAAAAGGAAAGCGACAACAAAAAATGTGTATATAAACAAATAATTCGGAGGAACACAACCAAGAGAGGCAGAGCAAGATTACAACTAAGCACTTGAAAAACCTTCGTGAAGCACAAAGGGAGGCATCATCAAAAATCTCCATTTCCTCCATAAGATATTTGTCAACTCGGATATTACCTTCGTACGTCCGAAATCCAGAGTGGTCTGACCTCGAAGGGGTAATTTCCAAAGCAGTCGCAGTTTTCTCCTCAATTTCCTCTTCACTATATTCCCGAGTAGACTCTTGGAACAAATAGTGACTCTCCTTATCAAAGATAGTACCTGGGGCTCGGCCAGTACGCCCATCAGTTTCTTTCTCAATTTCTTCCTCGCTTTCCTCTTCGCTGTATTCCTGAGCAGGCTCTTGAAATAAGTAATGACTCTCTTTATCAAAGACAATACCTGGGGCTCGCCCAGCACAACCCTTAGAGGAACCCTCATGACTTCGGGTAACATTTTCCACCAAACTGACAGTATTCCCCCCAGCACCAGGCGCAAGATCATTTTTTGAACCGACGGTTCCAGGACCCTCCCCGGGACCATGCTCGGATCCACCTGGACCATCATGGACACCCTCAGTGTCCTCCTCGGCATCACCACCAGGACTCCCTGAATTTCCGCCTTTGGAATCATCATCATCATCATTGTCATCATCACCCGGACCATTCAAAAACTTTTCTAGCAAGCCTCTCCTACGAAGCTCATCCCTAGCTAAGGATACATATACCTCCTGAGGGAGTAAATACTTATCACCAGGAAGTAGGGCATCTGAGTCGCGCGCACCAATAGGGCCATAAGTAAGAGGCTCAATGCCAATGGTCCTAAAAAGAGAACGACCATGCTTTCGGCAGGCCATGCTAGTAGCAAAGGCAGTAGTTAGAGCTGATCGGGAAAGAAGTTCTTCGACAGCTTGACCAGGTCTTAGCTGATGATGCACGAGGGCAAAACCAGTCACCATGTTCCTTACACTCGCCTGACATTTAAGACGAAATTCTCGTTCTTCGGACAGCTGCTCAGTGCACCTCGTCACCTCTTCCGAGCGACGCTTGCGTTCAAGCTCAAGTTCTTGAGAAAATCTATTCATATTGGCAGAGCGATGCTGACGTTCTTCGGATAGTTCTCGGGTCAGTTGTTTAACCTTGTTTTCAGCCTCCAACTTCCGTTCGGACTCATTCACCAGCTGATTGGAAGCATCGTCCCTTGCCGCCACGGCATCAGCAACCTGCTTCCGCAAATTGGCTTCGATGCCTATAAAACATAAAAACGAAAAACATCAGAATGATAGGGCGACCAAACTCACTCAGGGATACGACAGAAGCAGAACAAAAGAAAAGCTGGGTTAGCTCCCTACTTTCTTTAAATATCATATATTCTGAAACCTCATGTTGATTAGAGAAGCGAGGTACATAGGCATTCTTCCTAACATCTTCGGAAGTAATTGCCCCACTCTTAGCTAATTCTATTCGATACTCATCAATGAGACGAGCAAAATAGTCTTTCGATTTCTTAGCTGCAGCAAGTTCCAGACATATATAACTACAACTCCTTTCCAGAGTACCATTTTTCGTAACCAAATCATTGTTGGCATTCTTCAGTGTTGCCATCTGAACCTTCAAATTTTTGATATTCTCCTCTAACCTTTCAGTCAAAACCCTCCCAGAAGTACTGATTGACCTCTCCAAGAGAGCTTCATCTCGCTCTCGTGTCAAACGATCCACATCTAGTTGGAAAAAATGATTCCCTCGGGCTAGAGCCGCATTCTTATTTCTCGCCTCCTCGAGAAGGCGCTCGGCTTGGTCCCCACTTTTTCTCTCTTTAACAAAAAGACCTTCGGCTTCTTGTCTTTTCGTCCTATAATACTCCACATCTTCTAAAGCTTTGTTCCTCTCTTCCAAAAGCCTACCACTATCACTTCGGTAACTCCTGCTGCCCAAGGCACTATGAGACGCTTTTCGACCCTCCCGAAGTCAGTCAAGAGCCAATCTGGCCTCTTCGAATTTTTTCTCGCTCTCTTCCAGCTTGCCTTTTAAGCAAGCAGCAAGTTAGTTCTTAGCATAACGCTGCAAAAAACAAATATGTACATAAATGACAAAAGATAAAAAGACTTACATATCGAATTCTTTTTCGCAAGAGCACTACGAACTTTCTCTTGAGCCAGCTCCTCTTGCATCCGGTAAAACTCTCGTTCAAAATACTCAGCCTCGCCAGCCTGATCGAAGTTATGAGCCAAAAGACCAGAGGCATGATAGTCACCCTGACAAAAAAGATTGTAGATAAACAGTTAACACAAAGCCCCCGGCAACATCAACATACGTACAAAGAGCACGAAAACAAAACTCACCGCTTGAAGAATAGTCAAGCTCTCCTCATAGCACAAGGGTGGACGGCGAAGGTCATAACCGTCCCTGGGACAGTCACCTCCAAAGATATCACCTAACTTCCTGCAGAAATCAGGATCTAAAGGACGCCCCAAGGGATTCGTAGCATAGGCTTCAAAGCGAGTTGAAACTTCATTAGTAAAATCACCAGGATTATGGTTTTCAAAAAGGACTTCTTTAAACCTTTCCGCAGTATATGACTGCCTATACTTATTAGCGTAACTCAGAACAGGCGGAAATTTCGAACTCTGCGGAAAGCTGGCAACAAGTTCCTTGGAAGAATTCATCTCAACAAATGAACCGTCCCTTCGGGGAACAACAAGGTCCACTGGAGTAACAATTCTTTCCGACGAAAGAATAGAAGATTCGGCAGCAGCAGTTGTGGAAATTACTACCGCTGAGGCAGAGGCACCGATGGTAACACTCGGTGTAGAAGAATCTGTAAGCACAATGTCCGAAGCAGCACCAGTGGCAGCAGCCGTATGACCTACTATAGCTGAGGCAGAGGCACCGATGGTGGTAACACGCAAAGCAACGAAAGGGGTCAACGACACCCACTTCTTTGATAACCGTTTCAGCTATCTTCGGTGCTGATACCTCCTTGCCAGCACTCGTTGATTCCATCAGGGGTCTCGTAGCAGCTCGACGACGTTTGGGAAGAACTCCCCTAAGAATCTTCTGAAAAACAGAATTTTTCAGCGGCTGCGGAACTTTCGAATTTCCCCCATACTCAAAATCCATCAGATCATTGCTCAGGTTTAAAACACTCAAAGACTTTCCCTACAGATAAGGACCCGTCTTTCTCAGGAAACAAATAGAGGCAAGTATGAATACTCTAAGAAAAGAACATAGGAAAGTATTTGTTACCTGCTGCATAGTCTCATCATCTGTTCGGGAACGCTTTAAGCTGCCCGAAGGCTCCATGGAAACACCCTTACCCTTCCCTGAAGACGAGCGGGATAACCCTCTATCCTCGTCAGAAAAGTGAATGGAGAACAAATGATGAGTCCGAAACTCATGCCCTGCATCAAACTCGGTCCGAGGAAAGAACCGGCCAGAGTCCTTCCAGCCTCGGAGCACAAGACCCACAAGAAGTATGGGTTCCGAGTACCAATCTTCATAATGGGATAGTCAAAGGACCCAGGGATGATATTTTCGCTACCTTCCACGGGCCGAAAGCTGACCCCCCAAGGAGCAAATTCGTTGTCTAGGGTTAAAAAGGGCTCGTAATGCTTAAAGAAATCCTCAGCAGTAAAATAGAACTTCGCCGTAGATCCGGCAGGGAAATTATCCTCGGAGCGAAGAACCCACTGATTGATGAGGTAAATAGAGCTGCAAGTAAGCTGCATCACCCCTCGAGGTTTAGGAAGAGAGCAAAGAATACGAAGAAACAAAGGATTTGAAGGCTTATAAAGGGGAGGAAGTAACCCTGCAGACATTTGATGGAATGTCACCAAGAGCCTGTTCTCATCACATTGATACTCCTCAACCAGCTCTGGAGTCAATCGAGAAGAACAATGGCTTCAATCTGAAAGCCCTCTTCTTTGAAGCCCATGCCTCTCATCTTTAGTACAAGGGCACCAACCTTAGAAGAAGACGGCATAGAAAGAAAAAACGCAGAAAGGAAAGACTGATACCGCCGGCACCGGAAGTTGCAGAGGCGATATGAATCAGAGGACAGGAAGGTGAGGAAAGTTCAAAAATAATTGACTTTATGAAATAATAAGAGGAATAAAACAAAGGGTCATGAAGGAAAGCGCGGATAGAACGCCTGATATGAAGTTACGAATTGGGAGGTTTCACGGAAAGAAAACGCCGGCGCCAAGGAAGATGGATACGAATGGGTTAAAGTATTTTTAGAGGGAGAACCAAAACTTAAATAGTGAAAGAGGAACCGGCGCTGCCGGTCAGAAGGTAAAAAGCCGCGAAATCCTCGAGTATAGGAAGAACGTGTCGGAAAACTCACACCTGGCAAGTAGTGGGGATACATGGAAAAGAAGAGGCGGCAAAAAGGGAATTTCCTCTCCTCGCATCTTCGATACAAGGAAAGGAAAGAGGCAAACTGTGGAGGGTAAAACCCCTTGGGACACGTGTCAGAGATCCAAGAAGCAAGACCACACCAAAGGAAGAAGTGGCGAAGCTTCGGGACCAAACCAAAGAAAGATAAGTCCGAGGACACACTACACCAATTTTGGGTGGTAACAACGGTGCCCATCTGTTGCTAAAAGTGTTAGAAACGGGGGATGGCCGTTGCTATTCATGGTGTGACGAATTTTAGCAACGGTAATGCTGTCGTTGCGTCTCCCGGGTAGCAACGGTCCTAGCAACGGCCGAGTTCAGCCGTTGCTAGATTTTGCCCGCAACGGCCTTTTTTCCATTGCTTAATTTTACCCGCAACGGCCTCGTAACCGTTTCAAATTTTAATCAACAACGGCCTATTTACCGTTTCGGATATTTTTACCAGCAACGGCTCATTGTCGTTTCTAAATTTTTACCAAAGTCAAAAAAAAGACCAGGTCAAAGAAGACCAAGCTTGACTTTGACCTGATCAAAACAAGCTTGGTCAGACTTTGACCTGGTCAGCTCGATCAATCTTTGACCTTACAAAGATAGATATTTTCAAACCATTCAGACACTTAGCCAAAATCAATACTTCATACACTTAGCCAAAATCAATACTTCATACACTTACAAAAAAACTTAGCAAAAAAAAACTAAAAAAATTCATACATTCAGATAACTGAAAACCAATGTTCTTGTTCTCTAATACATAAAACCTAGCTAGTTTCAGTATCTATGGAGCAATATTAGACAGATTCCAGATAGCAAATAAATTAATAATGCATCAGCAAACCTTGTTCTGTTCAAGATCCAACTTCAACTACTTTGTTGCTTTCAGCATCGGATCTTCAACCTACAACAATACATAAAAAAGAACTTAAGTATGTATCGATCAAAATCCAACAACTAAAAGAATAACCGGTGCAATAATGCTACTTGGTCTGTAAAAGAATATATAAAAGAGGGTAATGCACAAGCAAAGGAACTTAGAAACAAAGAAATATATTTATAACTACACACAAATTTATACATGAAGTGGGAAAAGCTGATCAGTTTAGTGACATAATTATATGATGCAGAGTTCATAGGTAGTCCAACTGATACCTTTTCCGGAATGATGTACAAACTACATACACAGGCACATTGATAAAAACCATACATATATACCAGCATAACCGTATAAAGGTAAAAAGAATGATGTTTTTTACAAAAGGTGTTTGTCACCCAGCCAAAGTTCCTTTATGTTTGAGACTTCGTACTCTTACTTTTGTTGTTTAAAATTGAACGGAAGTTAAAGGTTCTGACTTCACAGATGCTTAAGAAGATGAACTTACCATACATATGAAACAAGGTCAGAGACAAGAAAGAGATCCAGATAGCTACAGGATGTCCCATTGTGATGCGAGCAAGAAGCATTCCTAAAATCATTCCGGTCATCGTTGCTAGAGTCTCTTGACTCCCTTCCTATAAATGAGCAATAAATTAGTGAGATTGTAATTTAAGGTTAACTATATCTCAAGCAACTGTTCTCGTATCGTTAGAATGAAAGTCTAGTCTTTGTCTTTGTTTGCGAGGTTGAGGAATCCAATTCCTTTTTCCCTTTTTTCTTTTGGTGCCTGGTAAAGTACCAAATCACTAATTAGCAACAGAACTTAAAGCGGACAAAACTGCCCAAAGTGTATCACGAAAAAGCATCCAAATCATGGTATGGGTAATGCATGCAATCTAAAATTACGTTAGCATACAAACATTTATTTGCGTACATCAATTTAATAAACGCAGTATATTAGTCAAAGGCAGTAGGATGAAACTATAGCTTTGAATAGTTGAGGACCTTGAGGTATTGTCTTTCACTGGCTTCTTTCCCTTCTTGGTTTTCTCATGTGGAAACATCACTTGAGAATGACTTGGGCATAGCATTTGATGACCTTCCTGTTAACAGACAATGTCACATATAATCAGTTAGCTTCACACTTTAGAGAAAGTATAGAGCAGCCAACTGCCACATTTGACATCACATGGAGTTTTTTTGAAACATACATCATCCCACCGGCAACCTGAAGTGCCAGATGCACAAGGAACATGATATGTATTCTTGCAGGAACGTACAAAGCAGCCAAGAGCTGCACCCTTCAGTCCGCAACAACTACATTTGAGCTTTGAACCTCTTACGAGCTCCAGTTCCAAGTTCATAACAGTCTCACCAGCATAATACACTTGAGGCGCCCTACATCCCCATATATGATTATATAAGTATATGAGTATATAATCTACTGGGGTTAAAATAAGATGAAACAAAAGAAAAAGCTAAGCAAGAACATAAATAATTACCACTCAATGCATCTCTGGTGAACATGTACCACATTTGGCCGCAATGCCTCGTCTCCTTCCACTTCTAGTCCACTGGCAATGTGTAACATGGATCCAGAACCCTATACGTTTGCCCATGCTCATTGGTAGACAAATAGAGAAAAAAAATATTCAGAAAAGTGCAGGTTAGCATAAAACAATTCATCAGTTATTGCAGTATAAGAAAACTGAAATCATATGAAAAGGTATACTTACATTCT
>JAJJMA010067057.1:0-23424 GCA_023529015.1 Papaver nudicaule
TGGGTGTACTGTGTAAGATCTAACCATTGGGGTTTTACACAGTTACATTTTGGCGCTAGAAAAGGTTTTGAATTTGTGAATTTTTTGATCTGTTCTCTTATGCTTGCTCTGCTAAAGTATCGTATGCTCTTTTATTTCTATAAATAGTATGATTTCATCGCCGATAGTGTCACCACCTAGCTGTTATTTCCATTTAGAGGCATTCTGCTTGCTGTTACTTCTCTTTCTTCTTCTTGTTTCTATAAATGGTATGATTCACATGTGTTGGAACTCGCTGGGGGTGTTTTAGTCACTTTCACTTGCCATATAAGGATGTTACGTTCACTGTGTAGATTTTTTTTTATGATTCCTGTCTTATTTTGTTAAATATGGTACATCGTATGGTTCATGATTTGAGATATTGTCGTATGTTCTTTGTTTCTATATATAGTATAGTGTATGAGTTTTGAGGTCGCCGTCATGTTCTAGTAACTGTATCATACTATTTATAGCAGCTACACTCGCTGTATATGAGTTTTCCATGATGTCCTCTTTGTTTTGCTACATAAGGTATGTCATCAATTTGTTGCAATGGTTCTCCTGGGCAATTTTGCTGAAATCGGAAAAACTAGGGCATTTATAGTATGTTTTAGCGAGAGATTTTGGTTTTCAAAAGACATCTTATATTATTTTGAGAAATCTTGCTGGATTAAGTACTGTTCCAGTTACACATGAGTGTTAGCCGGGGTGCTGCGATGGTTTTATCACAAATTTCACTTTTCTCACATGAGCAGTAGGAGAGCTAGTCGTTTAGATGTAAATTGTCATTTTTGGTCGGAGTTTTTCAAATATAGATATATATTTCCGGCAAAAAGAGAGTTAGTTCTGATGTCTAGTATGAACTTCAGTTTCATAAAGGAAATTACATCCTAAAACTTTGTTAAGCTGTTCTTTAAGAAGTTGGTCGTACTATCAGTTTGATTTCAGAATCACAATCACATAGGATGTTTTTGCAATTTTTGTCATGCTTAGGTCATCATCTGCACACCACGTGATGAAAAGCTGTTCCCTTTGTATTTCATTCATCAATATTCTGAAAAGTGACCCAACTAACTTATTTGGCATTTACCCACAGTACTAACAGAGCAATACTGTCAGGAAGTGTGTTTGTCTTCTTTTACAGTATCTCGGCGAATGGGTCCTAGAGGAAGAAGCGATAAAGCCCCGACGGGTAGGCCTCCTCGACACCCTATCCTTCCTACACCAGCGACACTCCCCAGTGGTCACAATACTAGAAGCAGAGCAATGGAACCAGCTGGTCCAGTGGATCCTAATGTGGCAAGCTCATCTCGCCGATCACCTATCCAGCGAGTAACTCGCCAAGAAGAAGTTTACATGGAGGATATCACTCGTTTTGAGAATGCAGAAAGGTCACCTGAACCCAATCCAATGCTAACAAGAATCAGCAGCGCAGTAGAAGCAAACGTTTGTGGCGAGCAGATTGGTGGCGGAGGATTCACCAGAGGAGAGACATCGAATGCAGGGGGAGCAGCTCAAAATGCAATGGCAAGATGTAGATTGGCGGCCAATGTTCAGCAGCAGATGATGCAGGATGTCGGCGAGACCCAGCATGTAGTAGACGAAGTTCCAACGGTGGTGCCAGACACTCCACAGGCGGCAAGCAGAAATGGCGCGGCGATAGTACCTGGTGCTACTGTAACTCGCCCAGTGATGATAGCAGATAATACTGGATCCACAAATACCACAGAAACTCTGCTGAGGCAAATTCTAGAGGCTAATAACAGGCAGGCAGATCAAGTGCAGAGGCAAATGCAATTACAAATGGAGACGGTACTTCAGAGTCATAGAGAATTGATGGCGCCACAAAATAAAGGTCATGCATCCCACTCAACTCGCCATACACATTCATCTCGCCATGGGTCCCATACTCATTCATCTCGCCATGAGTCTCATTCCCATACACATTCATCTCGCCAAGTTGAAAAGAGTGGAAACAGCTCGACTGAAATTTCAGACTCATCGGCGAAATTTGATGACAGAGGTAGGAGGATAAATTTACCTGGGAAGGATAAAGACCGCAGCAGCTCTAGGCGACGACATAAAGCAGATAAAGAGATGAAGAAGGACTTGCGCCAGCTAAAAGATAAAGTAGAAGCTTTAAGTGGGTGTTCAAGGGAGTCCAAATATAGAGTCGCACTCTTAGAGGCACAGAAAACACCTTTTCATGATTGTATTACGTATGGACACGTGTCTCCCAAGTACTCTCCCCCGAAGTTTACCTCTTTCTATGATGGAACTGGAGATCCTACACAGCACTCGAGAGCTTATAAGCGAGATATGGCAGCCTGGGTAGGATCGGATCCTATAATGTGTATGGCTTTCCCTGCTACACTGAAGGATGAAGCCCTAGCCTGGTTTGATGGGCTAGAAGAAGGAAAAATCAAATCCTTTGAGAAGTTAGAAAGCAGATTCTTGCATGCTTTTATTCAGAATAATAGAGGCCGGCCCGGTGTGGAAAGATTATTCAACGTTAAGAGAAGACCCTCAGAGACGTATAAAGTTTTTATTCAAAGATGGAGAAAAGCAAGCGGCGAGGTAGGATCAGAAGTTTCAGAAAAGGAGAAAATAAGATCATTTCTTAGCGCTATGGAGACTACTGACCAGTTGTACCAGAAGTTGTTTTGGAACATGCCACAGGATTTGCTGACCTTGAGGGCGATGCAAGATGAATGCTTAAGTTTTGAAGAAATCAGAGAAGAGGAGTTGCGACTAAAGAAGGAAAGAGCAAAACAAATTCACTCGATCAATAGCTTATCGCCGGAAGATCAGGAAGAAATCAAGAAAGAATGGTTGAAGGCAGAACAGAGGAAGTTGGCGCAGAATCCCTCTTCGGCGATAGTAGTATCCGAGGCTGGGAAGCAGCAGGTTACCGCCGAGCAGCATTGGAATTCTCAGAAGCGAGAAAATTATGATGGGCGTGATAAGCAAGATAACAGGGGAGGAAACTATGGACGAGGAGGAAGAGATAATCGGCGAAATGGGAATGGAGACAGAAGATATAATGGGGATAATAGAAAGTTTGGCAGAGGCAACCAGCAACCTTTCCAAGATGCTACTTTGCCTAAGTTGCGTGTTTCTTATACAGATGCATTTGGTCAGATTGAAAGTTCAAATTATAGGGATGATATCCGCTATCCTTATAACAGAGGAAACCCAAGGGTCCCGCCAGCCAATACCAATTCATTCTGTCAATTCCACCAGTTTCATGGTCATACAACTGAGAATTGTACCGGCGTGCAGCAAGAAGTTCATCGATTCATCCGTATGGGGAAATTTGAAGAGTTCCTAGCATTGCCGCCGCCACCTCCCATCATGGTTCAGCCAATTCAAGCCATTCCAGTTCACACTCCAAATGTGTATGAGGTTAAGGTTGAGCGAGATTTGCTGGAGTTAGATTGCTTTTCCATTGTGCATTCAAAAATTACTAGAGATGAATTTCATGATAACGTTATGTCTCGAGTTCATAAGCGAGATAGAATGGGGAATGAGATCTGTAGTGTCGCCACTAAGCAGGAGCCATTGCAGGAATGGATGAAAGCATGTGTTGGGTTCTCCGCCCAAGAGATTCCCCCAGAAGGAAGAAATCATAACAACCCCTTGGTCCTCACTATTCAGATGGAAGGATTCAGGCTGCCAAAGGTGCTTATTGATCCAGGAAGTTCTGTGGATATCCTCTTTAACACTGCCTTTGAGGCGATGAGAGCAAAAGACAAGAAAATACCCTCGCCGACGGTATCCTCCTATAACATTTATGGGTTTAATGGCATTGCATCTAAGCCTAAAGGCGAGATTGAATTAAAAGTGAAAATCTGCGACGATTATTTCTTGAAAACTACTCTTTGCATTGTGGATGTTGACTCGCCGTATGCTGCAATTCTGGGGAGACAATGGCTTCACAGTTTAAAAGGAGTCCCTTCTACTTATCATCAACGCCTAAGGTTCCCCACACCATTTGGAGTAGCTGAATATGTTGGAGATTTATCAGTGGCCAAGGCGTGCAATTCGGCGGATGTGCAAATGCGAGAAAATCGAAAGGTGAAAATGGCAGAGAAAAAGAAGCTCGGCAAGGAAGCGGTTAAGGAGCAAGAAATTCTAGACTTCATCGCCAACCCAACCACATATGTGCATTCAGTAAACTCAGTAAAAGACTCGGCGAAGTCTGGAGATAAAACCTTATAGCAATTAAAGGAAACATCGCCGATGGGAGAGCCAGAGCTACATTTCACGGCGGTGGAACCTACTAAGGATGTTAATATCGGCGATGAGCAGGAGCCAAAGATGGTAAAGATTGGTACTCTCTTAACTGAAGACGAGTCGGCGAAGTTATTAGCACTACTGAAGGAATATGTTGATGTCTTTGCTTGGGGTATGAATGAGATGCCAGGAATTGACCCGGCGATAGCATGTCATAAGCTAGATATCGACCCAAAGGTCAGACCATTCAAGCAAAGGATAAGGAAATTGGCCCCAGCCTATAAAGAAGCAGTAGAGGCAGAAATTGACAAAATGAAGGCATCTGGTATAATAAGACCAGTGCAATACCCGCAATGGATAGCTAACATGGTTGTGGTGCCAAAGAAGAACAAGGGAGTAAGAATTTGTATTGACTTTAGCGACCTTAACAGAGCTTGTCCCAAGAATAGTTTCCCGCTGCCAAGTATAGACCAGACTGTAGACGCTACATCAGGTCACGAGTTGCTGTCATTTATGGATGGTTACTCAGGATATAACCAGATACCCTTGGCGGAGGAAGATCAGAAGCATACAGCTTTCTTTTCTACTAAGGGATTATTTTGTTACACTCGAATGCCGTTTGGTTTGAAGAATGCCGGCGCTACTTATCAAGAGATGGCACAGAAAATGTTTGAGAAGTGGATAGGGAAGACGATGGAAGTCTATGTCGACGATATGCTTGTCAAGAGCAAGAAGAAGCAAACTCATGTGGAAGACCTCAGAGAGATATTTAACCATATGCGAGTCACTAAGTTAAAAATCAATCTAGCAAAATGTGTTTTTGGCGTGACTTCAGGAAAGTTCTTGGGATACGTCGTCACCAAGAAGGGAGTGGAAGCTGATCAAGCCAAGGTCAAAGCAATCATAGAGATGCCTTCGCCGGTTACAGTAAAAGATGTCATGCGACTCAATGGGACTTTGGCGTCTCTCAACAGATTCATCTCCAGATTCTCCGATAAGTGCAAGCTGTTTTTCCAGACATTGAAGAAAGGAGAAAAGTTCAACTGGACTGAGGCACATGAAGCTGCATTTCAGGGTATTAAAAAGTATCTCGCCACTCTCCCAGCAATTCAGCCACCTGAACACGGCGAAGAATTGAGGGTATATCTCGCCGCTACACCCTTTGCCATAAGTGCAGTGCTTGTAAGAACCAAAGGTGGAGAAACACCTATATACTATATCAGTAGAACGTTACAAGGGGCAGAGAAGAATTATACCAAAATAGAGCAGCTGATTCTGGCTTTGGTTTTTGCATCTCAGCGATTACGTCCATATTTTCATGCCCATCCAATTGTGGTCCTCACCAAAACTCCAATAGAATCTATCTTGCACAGTTCTCAGCGAGTGGGGCGCATAGCTAAGTGGAATCAGCAAATTGAGCAGTTCGGCGTCCAGTATGAAATACGTACAGCTCAGCGGTCACAAGTCATAGCAGACTTCCTCGCCGATTTCCCAATAGATGAAGAAGAAGAGATAGAAGAAATTTCATCCTCCTTGGATGAGCAAGAGCATGAAGTACCAGATTTATTGAAATGCAGACCTGATGGATGGGAGGTTTACGTAGATGGCTCGTCGAATAAAGAAGGAAATGGAATTGGAATTGTTCTTATCTCGCCGAAAGGAGCAAGGATAGTGCACTCGCTAAGATTAGAATTCCCGGCGACTAACAATGAGGCAGAATACGAAGCAGTCATTCATGCAATGCGGATACTCATCGAAATGAAAATTAGCAATGTTAGATTGACAAGTGACTCCCAGCTGGTGATTCGACAAATATCTGGACGATACCAGACAACAGACCCATCTATGCAGAAGTACCTAAAACTTGCTAGGGAGTATGCCCAGAGGATTACTGGTATCAAGTTTCGCCACATCTGCAGAAAAGATAAAAGGCACGCCGACGCATTGGCGTTCATTTCTTCAATGATGACAGATCCAGATGTTACTTCAATAGCTATTGAAAGGGTAATGCAGCCATCAGTAACAGCACCAAGGCAATGGGAAGTATTAACAACAAGCGTTGAAGAATCAGCAGAAACAGATTGGAGATCGCCGATACGGTACTACTTGGACCACTTAACCTTACCAGGAAATCAAATCTTGGCTCATCAGATCATCAGCCGCTCGGCGAACTATGAACTTCGAGATGGAATCTTATATCGCCGGTCATTTTCTGGACCACTTCTGCGATGTGTATCAAGCGAAGAAGGTAATAAATTATTAAAGGAGATCCATGAAGGAGACTGTGGAAATCATGGTGGCCAAAGAGCTTTAGCCTTGAAGGTCCGAATGCAAGGATATTACTGGCCTTGGATGAATAGAGATGCAAAGGAATATGTTCTGCGATGCAAACCATGCCAGCTGTATGAAAGAAGAATTAAAGTGCCGGCAACATCTTTAAACTCAGTGCTTAGCCCTTGGCCTTTCGCCAAGTGGGGCATTGATATTATTGGTCCACTAACTACAGGCTCTGGACAGCGGAAGTACATCATTGTGGCGACATACTATTTCACCAAGTGGTGTGAAGCTAAAGCTATCAGGAAGAAAACATGACAAGAAGTATTCACATTCATCTGGGAGAACATATTTTGTAGATTTGGTGTGCCAGCGGAGATATGCACAGACAATGGAAAAGAGTTAGTCGGCGACAACATAAGAAAGTTACTCGCTCATTATAGCATCAAGCTGGGAAAATCAACTCCCTTATACCCTCAGAGTAATGGCCAGGCAGAAGCCACCAATAAGACTATTGGAATGGGACTGAAGAAAAGATTGGAAAAGCATAAAAAGGCATGGTGTGAGCATTTACACAATGTCTTGTGGTCGTATAGAACTACGGTTCGAGAAGCAACTGGAGCATCTCCTTTCTTACTTACTTTCGGTGCCGAGGCAGTACTCCCATCTGAAGTAATTCTGCCCACTACAAAGCATGAGGCATGGGAAAAGAATCTGAATACAGATCTAATCCTAGCCAAGCTAGATGACTTAGAAGAGCAGCGGTTGATCGCCCTTACTCACATGGAGAATTACCATCGGCGATTAGCAAGAGAATATAACAAGCGAGTGATTCCAAGAGAATATTCACCCGGCGAGCTGGTGCTCCGAGAAGTTCCCCCATCTCAACGAGAAGGATGTAGGAAGCTAGAACCTGTGTGGGACGGCCCTTATGTCGTTAAAAGAGTGGCTGGGCCAGGAGCGTATGTACTGATTGATGAGCATGGAGTGCAACTCGAGCATCCTTGGAACGCCAGGTTCATTAAGAAGTACTATCCTTGATGGATACCATGTAAAATCCGAAGTCTTGGGCGGGCATAATACCCAAGAAATCTTATTAGCTTGTATGAAATAACAGCAAATAAGATCCAGGGACGTAGGTTTGCTACCATGCGCCGAACCCCGTTAACAAATCATTGAGTCATTTGCACTTTCACTCACTGTATAGTCTAACTGCAGTGATAGATAGAATTTTAAAGCTCCAAGAGCACAACAGCTGAGGTAAAATACTCAGTCACAGGCTATAAAAGCCAAATGCAGAGGCACAAATGCCCAAGGCAATAAATGCCATACAAAACCCTGATCAGGTACTAAGGCCAAGTGCCATCTTTAAAGGCAGAACGCCCAATTCAATAAATCAACTAAGAGCCAAGATCTCTTATGAAGAAGACTTACTTCCGTCGAGTGAATGCCCTTATCGTAACTGTTAGTCCAACCCAGGCTAGTTGTAAGACCAGTCGTGTTACTTGTTGATCTGTAAGTGTTTGTAAGGAAATAAGGTCCCCTTTTGCTGTAGCATCACATCGGCGGTTCCGCTGGTGTGCTAATCCGTCTAAGCCATAGCATCACTCCTGGCGGAGTGTATTGAAGTCTATGAGGGCAACCCATTCTACTTATATTAGATCGCCGACGGGCACAAGTAATGGTTACGACTGGGTTCTACCCTGTTGCTCTGGGAAATTGTTAGTACAATTTATAAGATATTGTTGGCGGTAACGAGGGCCAGGGCCTCACTCCTCGGAAAGTTAACTCTTTCAAGATAAGATAAAAATGAATAAATATACTAATGGAAAATCGCATATGGGAAACAAATGTCATAGGACATAAAAAGCAACATTCATCTAAATAGCATTCAAAGGGAGAAGGTTCATTACAGGAAAATCAAAGATAGCAGAAAAGATACAAAAACTAAAGGAAGCAACAATCTATCTACCACAACATCCAAAAGCAGAAGAAAAGCTACTTTAACACCTAGGATCCGGGAAAGGACTCTTGGGGGTAGAAGGCTTGTCTTGATCGCCGGGAAGATCTGCGCCTATGTCGCCTGTCCCACTATCATCAGGATGGCAGTCATTTCTAACAGTTCCAACAGTATTTGGCTCGCCAAGGTTTCTTGTGTCCTGCTCGTCGACGTCAATAATTACCTCAGCACTTTGCTCGACGGCTGGTTGACTAGCATTAACAGTCGCCATTACTGGATTCTCCTCGCTGATAGTTCCAGCAAAAGCAATAAGGGATAGATTTTGTCCCTTGGGATGTTCATCTTCAGCTTCCTCTTCTGAGCTTTCTTCCGCAGACCCGTAATTCTCTTCTTCCTCCTCTTCTTCATTCTCATCTTCTTCACCCAGCACTTCTTTTCCTTTGATGCTTGCCTTCTCTTGCATGGCGAGCTGTTATGGAGTGAGACGTTTGTAGGCCAAGGGAATCTCCACTTTATACTGAGGCAGGAATTTGTAAGCAAAATCCTGAGCGCCGATGAAGGCAGCACTGATAACATCATCCTTGTGACGCTTCTCCCAATATTAGACATCCTCCATGGCTTCGGCGAGCTCAATCTGAATACCATCTCGGGCACTCTCCAAATCTTGAATCTTGCCAGCACAAGAGGCATGGTCAAGAAGCTGCTTGTTCAGATCGGCGAGTTGGCCAGCACAAGAATCATGTTCTTTGAGCTTTACAGACAACTCCTCTATCTTGCTGGGGCAAAGCTTATGCTCCTTGAGTTGATCAGAGAGATCCTGGACCTTCATCTCCAGCTCATGGCAGCCTTTGATGACCTCCTGATTTTGGTCTGCTTCATTCCTTAGCTTCTGAATGGTGGCTGAGGCAAAGAAAGAGAACGATATGGTAAAGAAGACGGAAAATAACATAAGCAAGATAAGTTATGAGTGAACCCTATAAAAGCTACCTTCTAGGTTGTGGACATGTTCTTGCATACCCTCTTGTGCTTCCCTAAACTGAGTCATATGAAACTCGAAGTTTTCGTTAGCACACGGACCTAACATTTGTTCTATTCGGCGCTGTTGGTCAGAGCATTGCTTGTATAAATCAATCGTCAAAACCTCACGCCTCTCCGCCATATCTTTCCAGCGCCGAATCTGAAACTCGGCGGTCTCCTTCTCAGTGCTTAAGCTAATAACTTGAGAGGCTAGCTTGTCGGCTCTGGACTTTTCTTCTTTCCAAAGGAAGGAAGCTCGCTTATGACTTGTCTCGGCTTCTGTCTTAGCAGCAAGGGCAATTTCTTCTCGGCGAAGTGCAGCATCACGTTGGCTAGTCATATGGCCTAATTCCGATCGAGTAGCTTGATAAGTATCACAGAGATTCCTAATAATATCAACATCCTGATCCAACTCTCGGCGACACCATTTAAGGTCCTTGAGGAAAGTGAATAATTGACTACACTGCTTAAAGTTGCTATTACTAAGTCCCGCGATGTCGGATTCAGCTCGCCTAAGCCTATCGTCATCGGAGGAATGGCAACCTTGGAGGGCAGGAAATCTAAGGGTCGGCGAAAGAAGCAAAACGAGCAGCGGAGTAGCTAAACAAAAAAGAAATGAGAAGAAAACTTACTCTGCTGAGTGGTGACTGTCAGGCTCCGCGCTCTGGCCTCGTTCTTTAATCTCTCAACTTCTTGACCACGCACCACGGCCTCATGTCGCAGTTGACCGATTTGATTCCTAAGGTTAATGTTCTCACGGCCAAGACCTTCAAGGGCCGAGCCAACACTCAAACAGTGGTGAAAGTGCTGAGAATACACAGAATAAGCATAAGTCTCAAACGATGACAAGAGCTAGAAAGATGCAACTCCACAAAAATACTCACCATATTGAAAAGGTTGAAATGCTCCTGATAAGGAATGACATCTGCAGCTGTATGAAATTTTGGGTGATGCACAAAACCAGGGCGACTATATTGTGCCAAGGTTTCATAATACTCGTGGTCTGTGCAGTCATCCGCCATACTAAGCTTGTCGAAAGCGTCGGTGAGCATATTAGGGGCAGTTACTTGCAGGCATCCAGGTCCCTTAGCAGGCTGAGGAACAAGAGGATGCCGAGGCAACCTATCGAGAACAACTAAGCCAGCGAGATGTGGCTCCAGTGCTGAGGCAGAAGAAGTATGTTGAACAGATGGTATATTGGGATTCTTCGAAGAAGTAGAGGGCTTGGAAGTATCTTGACCACCAGATATGTTGAGCTGATCCAGATCCATATCAAGATGATCAGTGTTCTTGGGATATGTTTCCGAGTCAAGATGCATGTCCTCTATATTTTCAATAGCAGGAGGATTGGTGGAACCACTCTTTGCAGATTGGTCGACGGGCATGTTTGAATTATCCTCTAAAGGTTGATTGACGAGCATGCTGGAGTTACCCTTGGTGGATTGCTCGGCGAGAGATTCAAGATTTTCTTGGCTAGAGGCAGCCTCCTTAACTAATTCAGAAGAAACTGGAGGAGGAGGCAGATTCTGGGCAGCGAGTTGACGTAGTTCTTCAGCTACCTCGGCGGGAGATGGCCTTGGTTTCTTTGGACGCTGCAAATGAAATATCACCAAAGATACATCTATCAGATCTCGGAACAAGCAGAGGCAAATATAGATATATATTTTAAAAATATACTTGCATATATTTTTAAAATAAATTAAGTCAAAGTGCTTGTTTCTAGATCTTCAGTCGGATCTTTGCTAGCTCTGGAATAATTCTACTAAGAATAGATATATATTTACCTGAGAAGCATCGGCGGTATCTTCTCGCCCTCTTTTTGTCCCAGCAGCAGCATCAGCCGAGAGCTTGACGTAGCCTTTATCTTTCGTCCTAAGAAATTTGCCACTCTCATCCTTGGCATAATTATCAGCATCAGGCCAGACTACACTCCAGAAGGTATGCTTGGCGAGGTGGGAATGCTCAGGCAAGAAAGCTTCCCGGATTTTGGTTTTTTCATTATCCTCCCAACCGAGTAACCAAGGACCGTCGACGAGACAGGGAAGATTGGAGAAGTCGCCCTCAGAGCTATGACGAACGGATGGTTTGTCCTTAGTACTTGTGATCTCGACATCGGCGAGTAACAAGTCTGCAGCAGGGTAATTCCCTTTGGGAGTAAAACGAACAGCCCAGGGATCAGTTTTTCTATTGCAAGAAGCCACAGAATACTGTTCGAGAAATTTCTTCAAAGTAAATTCCTCAGGCTTATGAGCTTTCAGATTGGCGAGCAAGGGGTAGTTTGTTTGTCCCTCTCGGCGCTTGCTCCATTCAGTCATCACGCGGATAGCATTTCCCGTTAGCTGAAAAGGACTTCTGTTAATCGCCGCGAGAAGATCAACGATAAAAGTATTACTCGGATTGTAAAGTGGAAACTTTAGCCCAGCCTTCAGCTGGCCAAAGGCAACAGCAGTCCAAGTATTACTCGTCTCTGATCGAAGAAGATCATCGACGGATAATAGATCAGATGCCTTCGTTGTCTCAGGCAGAGAATGGATTTTGGGGTTGAGATATTCTACTTTGTAATGGGCACAATAGCCAGGCCAATCAGTCTTCCAATTAGGCACCTTTGGGTCAGTAGACTTGGTTTTGCTGGCTGTGCTTTTAGATCTGGAGGATTTAACAGTTGAAGTCATTGAAGCAGTTTGAAAGTGGTCAAAAAGATGAAGATTGGTGGTTTCCGGTGGAAGGTTATCCGGACAAGATGAAGAATGGTGGTTATCGATGATGAAAAAGGGGAGGAAAGAGATCTGTAGTAGGTATTGGTGGAGAAATCGGTAAAGATAAAAAGGAGAAGAAGTAGCAATTGTCTAAGGAATAATGGAAACCTTTAACCTATGTGAAAGAAGGAAGAAGATGAGAAGCTGAAATGTAAACAGCAGCAGAAAGATTAGGGTTTAGAAAAAAGAACTCGTAAAAGAAGAAGTAGATGTAGAGCCTAGTATTTATATGAGTGTAAGGGAGATCAACCGGCGATAACGGTTATGAGCTGTAGTGGAGTAATGGAAGTAATGGGCGAAAACGGTTACCAGTCATAAAGTGAAATAACGCATGGAAGACACGTGGAGTAACTGATGCATGCTAGTGGACGTGTGGCGTGAAAAAAGGCTAGTGGAGAACGTGGTGCGGTATTTTCGGCGACACATGGAAGTTTCATTCCCGACGACTGAAGTCTTAGGAGATGAAAGAGGCAAAATGTAAGGGTAGAAAATACCTATCCAATGTAAAAGCATCCTAGATGAGCTACTGTATAAAAGGAGTGTAGCTGAGATGTCCTGAATCAGCGAGTGATAAGATGGGCGATATAAGGATCAGCGAGTAAGGGATCAACGAGTACCCGATCAGCGAGTAGGATGCCAACGAGTGAAAGACCTGTCGCCAATTGTTAGGTGATAGTTAGGTGATATTTAGGTGAGCATTTAAGAGAAGTCAGAACGGATATATTGTCAGGTTGACTGGTTGACTCAGTGGAGGATGCGTCATCAACCTTATCTCCAAGAAGATTCTCTCGTCTATGTTTACTGAGTAGGGAATGAGCTCGCCGATGTATGTGTGTCGGCGAGTCATGACAAATAGTGTCAGTCTAACTTTGTTTGTATTAGCTGTTCACCACTATGTAAAAGGTCTATAAATAGTGAACTAACCCACTGAGAAAGGGGTTGGACACATTTGGGATTGGTCTGAAGAGAGGAAAAGTATCCAGCTTGCTCTCTACAGCCCAAGACTAAAGTTAGGGTTCTTATTTGAAGAACAAAACATAGAAGATTAGCAAGGTAATGGAGTGTTGTAATCATGCTTATATTAGTGGAATCCTTGGATGTAGTCCTTACTTATGGGCGAACCAAGTAAATCACCTTGTCAAGTATCTCTAACTCTTACCTCCTTTACATTCTTTGGGATGGTTGTATGAACATATGTTGTTGGTATGATTGTGTGTATGATTGTGTATGTTATTTGGGTGTACTGTGTAAGATCTAACCATTGGGGTTTTACACAGTTACACATATCCCGGTGATTCAGTCAAATCATCTCATCCGTTGGATCCGTTAGAGGATAAAAGGAGGGAATTCAGTCGGTGGGTCTATCACCTCATAAAAAAAAAATCCAAAGACATCTTCATAAACAAGATCCAAGTTGAAGAGTACAATTTTGATCTAGCAATGCTAGAGCATTTTTGAACTAGCATTGTTAGAGTCATTGGATCGACTAATCCAATGGTGGTGGTGGTTTATGATGGAAATTCAGTTTTCAAGTGAAAACTCCACTGGAAACCACCACCGTTAGATCGACTGATCCAATGGTTCTAGCACTGCTAGATTATTTTTGCTCCAGCATTGCTAGATCAAAAAAATTTCGCAAGTTGAAGCCAAATATTCACATGAACAAAATGCAATTTAGCTATTCCTCGTACGTAAATCAAACTGGACAATTTATTGATCTTTTCCAAGGAGATAGTTATGATTATGATGTAGTGTGTGCACTATTAACCAGGCTAAAGCTTATTTCGCAAACTTTACATAACCATCAATTTCAGGATTATCTTCTTGGACTAGATCCCACTCCGGGTCTGTTTTCAGGGTGTAGAGTTCATAATTAGCCATCAAACATCTTTGCTCCTGTGTTCTATAGAAGAAAGCAACACATTTGCAATCCGCGCTGCACCTTTTCCTGCACTCACCAATTTCCATATCTGCGAAATCCATCCCATCTCTGCGATCTCTTTGTAACGAGCTTGACATACCTTTTACCTTGTAGTAATCAACCAAACCTGCACTAGTAGATGTGTTTGTGCAAGGAGGTAGTTTCTCAGGTCTACACTTTCTGCTCCACCCCATTAGCCCTTTAGATGTAGGACAAGCGATACATTGCCTGTTAGAGCAAAGCCCAAACACCCCACATTTTTCTGGCAAATTACAATCGTTCACAGAGAAATAAGTATACGTTTCCTGCCACTCGTGCCCAAAGTTTCCTATCTCGTTGTAGGTATAAACATGAAGGTTACCATCTGGTGTCAACTGAAGTATTGAAAATGTGCTATTGTATTTTGGTTGTGCCCAAACTGTTCTGTCACCTGGGTCACCTAAAAATGCTAGCCCTATTTCATTACCAACGTCACGACCAAAAACACTAGAACCCGGTGGAGTAACAAAGAAAGTCACATTATCGAAACTAGCGAAAAAAGATTCTATGATATGGTAAGACAGCATTTCCCTTTCAGTGGAGTTTTTCTTTTTGCTATTGAAGAATAGAGTGATAAACTGCCTCTTGACTATGACATCCACAACCATACTGTAAGATCCGCTCACCAGCTTATTTGAACCATCGCCGCGCAGGGATTGACCGTTCAAAAGTGTATCGGTCGGGTGATCAAAACTTTGCCAGACAACCCCACCGTTTTTGTTGAGAAGAACCAAATTGCCATTTGGGAGTAATTTGAGATCGGTTACACCTTTGTTGCGGGTACGAGTCTGCCACGCAAATCGACCACTTGCTTCAGCTAAGACAAGGTTACCATCAGCACCAAAAGTTAGAGTTGCGTTCTTGTTGACAGGTCTTTTCAAATTAGCTGCCCATACCCAACGCCTCAAAGGCTGTGGGAAAGCATCTTTTTGAAGACGGTAACCCATTGACAACCCGAAGGTGTAAGCATTAGGAGTTGTGCTGTAAAAGCCTAGCATAAATGGATGGCTTGCAATCTGAGGAATGAGTAGATTAGATGCATCATTTTCATCAAATCCTGATAATGAACTAAGTACATATTTGAATGTTTTTGAAGGAGGAACCAAGGCTTCGACTACTGTTGATGTTTTAGAGCTTAAGAAAGCAGTGTTGATAAAGAATAACAAGAGCAATAATGTCTTTGGTGAAAGGCATGAATTGTTCATTGTTAGTATGTTGATGAAAATTTGACTTGCATAGCAGTTTCTACAACTCTGCAAGTATCAGAATGTGCGTACTTAATAGCGATCGGGCACATCTGGCTCCGTATTCAGTGGGTGTTAGCAAGTTGGGCAAATTATAAAATTGTATCCGTTATTCCATTAGTTTGAATCAACTAGATAGTCCTTGGCGTGTGGTTTAAGAGATCAAGTCGACTGGTATTTAAAGAGTTTATTGTATCACTGTGATTAGGAGTTTGCATTATCTTTCGTTATAAAACACTCCAGTTGCAAATAAAAGATTAGCGAAAATTTAATAGTCAACCATCAAAATACATTTAGCAATCAAACTTGAGAAGATAAGAACGGAAAAACCAGATGCGCTCAGATCTGAAGCGTACACATAGGTACTGGTATACGCCAGCTGCACCTCACATCATATGCTGGTTTAACGCAAATAAGAATTATGCCACACTGTGTAACAGACAGGTTTTAGATCATTGAGGTATTAAAAAAATGTAGTAATGCAAGCCCAAACTAAAAGAGGATACCAGGGCCTTTAGTATACTGTATATGCTAATTTGACCTCCATGACTCCGTCAAACGCAAGGAGGATCTTCATTCTTAGCGAAAAATTGCCCTCCATCCTATGCACATTGGAGGGGTGAAATTAGTCTTGCCATACCAAATTCAGTACACTGACAAATTAACTTGAAATTAATCTTGCAGACAGTACTTTCAAACAAAGTTAGAACTAAAATGGTCTAGACCTCCAGGTTGGCTAGTTCCGACTGTTGAGGCTGATGATTAGCCCTTGGGGCCTTTGCTTGGAAAAAAAAAAATAGAACTTAGAAGGGTTGTTCGAGTTTAGGTGGTGTCTGTTGGTCCGCCTAGTAATTTTGCATTGGTGGTGATTTTTGATGGAAATTCAGTTTTACTCTTGGAGTGAAAAACTCCAGTGGAACCACCACCGCTGGATTAGCTAATCCAAAGGCTTGAACTCTGCTAGTTCAAAAAAACTTTTGGTTTTGAACAATGCTTGTAATAAGAATTACATATAGCCAAGCAGAGATCGAGAGTGTGCCTCATATGAAAGCAAACTTTAAAACTTCACCTGATAAGTGAGTGAGTACTTGAGCTTCATCACCTCACACTCACACATTAAAAGAGAGCCAGGCAAGTAGGCAACAAATTTGGCAAATTTTGCTACCAAATGGAAAACCTGCCTCTTTCTTTCCTCTATAATAAAAGCCAAATTTGATGTTTTTAACACCAATTGTGCATACTCTTAAAGAATGGAATGTGTTTGAACTAGAAAATTATAGCTACAATTTTTGCCGATACGCATGCCATATATACAATCAATCCATCTAATATTTCATAAAATGGATCCAGTGACACTCACAACCAAGATTCAAGGGTCAGACTCCCAAAAACTTTTCACAAGAGAAACACAAAGATTTGCTAATGTGTGTGTGGAGCATAACTCCTTATTTAAATTTGGTCTCAAACTTCTAATCAAATGAAGCATAAGTTTTGATTATTTTCAAAGAAGGCGGGAACAGAAGAGAGAAGAAGAGTGCTCAGAGAGTGTATTAAATGGAGAGGGAATCTTGGTGTGATCAGGAGTCAGGCCTGTGGTCTGTGTGTACTACAAATTGTAAAAGCAAAGCATGGATGGGTGTAAATAAGGTTTGTTACTAGGGGGGAACCTCATTTATTAGTGTCATTACTAATATGAGCCCCAAGAGCACCCAGTACACCCACTTGTTCTGCTTGTTTCCCTCTCATTTACTACTCCCTCAACTAACTCGAAAAAAAAACAGCACATCTACGAGTACACTGACCATATCCCATGGGCCATTGCTCTTAACTAAGCAAGGAGACCTCATTTACTTACCGGCCATCTAAATTCCCACACAACATGATACCTCCACGGAATTGCTCATGATCTCCTTGCTTTGCATAACATTGGAGGACTGGATTGGGATATCTTACTTTGTGCAACAACTTGGGGTTATACAGCACGATCAGAACAAAGAGATCGACGAACACGAATGCATTAGGTTGTTGAGCAAACAAGATTCAATTGATTACTTTGTCCAAGCTTTTACGTTGGAACAAACTAGTAGATTTCATGTGCTTATGTGCGCCTCCAATTGCATTTCTAACAGAATGTTTCTAAGTTTCTTAACACCGGCCGTGTCAAAAACAGCATCTCAATAGCAAGTAAATTTCTAAAGAGGAAAAAGAGAATCCTAGGGAGCTGTAAGGCATGAATCACTGTGGCGGGTCTACCTTTTTTTTTTTTTTTTTTTTTGCCAAAAAAGACATGCCAATTTTGAGGTGGTCTTTTGGAGGATCTAATGATTTTGTTTTCCAATATAGCATCAAAACATAATTAGAAGGGAATCAAGACCATATTAACTAAATCATGACCTGTTAGTGTTTGGATTCTTCGGAAAGCAATCAAAAGTAAGAAACAAACAGTGTACTCCTTTCAGCCATGGGCCATATACTTATGATTATCAGTAGACCATCATAATAAGCTACAAAAAGTTAACAATGTCATTTTCTTGGTTAGTAGGTCAAGCTCATTAAAAAACCCTCAGAGGCTCAGACATAAAAGACGCAAGGCTTTAGCAGGAGCAGAGAGATTCTCATTTGGCCTTCCCAACAAAGGATAACAGTGTTACTCTTAGGTGTCATTCATTTTGAAGCACACATAAAGATGATTCTTTCTTACAGTTAGCTTCTTTAATGACTCAGAGATGAAATACATGCCTAATGAAGATAACGTATGACACTGTACCATCGTTTGAATATAGAACTTGGCGGTGCAAAACTAGTCGCTTTTAAGACCTTACAAAACTCAACTCGCAAAATGTTTGTTGATTACATGTAAATTAACATCCTTGAACATTTCATTCCATCGTTGGTTGATGCAATACATCGGCATATACAACTCATAATTTGATAACTATAAGTACAAAAACACTCAACCAATTCTTTCCCATCCATAAATAAGTTAGATTTTGTTACATATTACAGCAAGTTAATGACATGGGTGTAGTTTTCTTTCTAATCTATAATACTAAAACAAATCAAACAAGAATCTGTAATTGATCACTTTAAAGAAGAAAAGAAAAATCAGACATTTTGTAATTAAAGAAGGAGATAGTATGAAAATGCATGTAATAGCATGTGCAAATATATTAATAGAAAAGAAAGAGTACTAAGATATTGGCGCGGCTCAATCGGAACAAAACAACCAACTATTTCAAAAACTAAGTGAATGATAGATTTTGAGTTGTGTTTTGTCTGAATGAACTGGGCCAATATCACAGTAACTGTTTCAAACTTGATCGCAGCTTCTATCTATAGCTAACCACCTTCATGTCTTGCTGATGATCATAGACAGAAGTATGTTTCACTCTGAGAAGCAGAAAAAGAAGAAGAAGAAGAAGATGAAGGAAGAAGAAGAAGGATGGGATAGGAAAACCAAGAGCTTGGAGAGAGAGAGAGACGTTTGAGAAATAAGGGAATGAATGTCTTGGTTGGAATTTAAGAAGAAGGTTGAGTGAGAGTGAGATATGTATAGAGAGATGAGGAGGAAGAGCATTTAAAAGGCCTCGACTACCAAACCTAGAAAGACAGACGTACCCAGCAGTGCATTTATAATAGTTGAGAAGAGAGGAGGAAGGCCATTAAACCATAAACCCACACCACGCCACACCCCATGATATTCCTCTCTCTCTCTACTCTACTCTCTCTGTGCATCATCACTATTTCTAGTCGCACAACCAAACCCCAAGACAGGTCAATTGCAATTAATGGCAAGGAAACTTACCATCCCCCATAATATTCCCTTTCCCTCCATCTCTCTCATTTTTATTGAGTCTGAGATGAGGTTGTATACTGCAGCTAGGGTTGTACATGGCATGTTACAAAACCGCACCATTTCAAACCGTTTAGGCTTAAACCAAATCGTACCATCTATTTAATGGCATGGCATGGTTTTTATTTTGCGAAAACCGTTGATATTGGTATGGTAATGGTGAACTATTAATACCAAACTATAAAACGTTGGAAAAACCGATTAATAGTAGCCATGAATATAATTCTTAAAATCAAATCTATACCGTCTAATCTAGATTGGAGAAAGAAAAATGGTGTGACTATTGTTCTTATTTTGTGAAAAGAGATGCTTGGTTATGCATTTTGTTTAATGCTTGATTGCTTTATCATTTTCATATGAATTTGCTCATAAACTAAATGAAATATTAAATTCTCTTTTTAAAGTATAAAGTATGAATAAATATTTTTTTCTTGAGAAAATATTAAATTTAAACTATTAGTTTCTTGGAACTGACAGAAGTAACGGTCTTGGAAAACCGTTGGTGTTATACCAAACTGTTACGGTTCTAAACCTAGAAAACAGATGAAGAACACGAAAATAAGTTAAAAACAAGAAAGAACCCTTTTGATTTGGGGTTAGCAACCTCAAAGAACAAGTAAATAAGCTTGAAGAAGAATTATATTGATTGATGATTCTACCCTAGAACAATCTATGAATATATATAGAGAACATATAACTTGACTCCTAAGCAAATACTTTAAATAAGGAAATATAAACTAATTCCTAAAATAACTCTTCTAATTGGAGTTGGCATCGCAACACAAACCGTGACAGTTCCATGGTAAAACCATTGGCAAATGGTATGGAACAATTTGGAAAAATAGAAAACCGTTACTTACGATACTGGTACTGATATAGGCTAAAACCGTTCCAAACTGTACCATGTACAGCCTAACTGCAGCATAGTGCATAGTAGTAATAATATACTCCAAATAGATTCTTTAATTTGCTGGTGTATTTTATTGTGTGGATCTATATATGATCCACATACTGTTTCCGAATTATGATCTTCGTGACCCATATTCTAAGATGAAAGATCATATGTTTTTAGGTCAAAGATCCAAGTTTCACAGTGTAGTACACATGAGTGCACCAACGGTGAATTCTTAGTTGCTGTAAAAGTACTGGGCTTGAAAACTGTCAAGTTAGGCGTTGAGGTTCTGTGGGTTTCGAAGTTCAATGCAATTTGGTATATACTCGATTCTTATGTTCTAAAAGGGTGTGTTAGTTGGTAAATTCAAGTGCAAATTTGTGCATACCCTTCTTTTCGAAACGTGCTCTGAGCCCTCCCTAAATTCTACCTCTCCTCCTTTAGTACCTCCAACTAGTAATGTTGGTGCTCCACTTAGTTTTTCTACTTTTTTAAATACCAAAGTACCCTTATTTCATTAGTCCTAATCATTAGATTAGAGTTAATATAATAAGATTAGAGTTAAGTATATGATTAGGCGTTTAGATAAGTTAGAGAGAAAATCAGATTTTTGGGTTTGATTTTTAGGTTGAGAGAGAATAAAAAGAGAGAAAAAAGAAAAACCTTGGGTTTTTGGTGTGATTTGTGTGGGATATTTGGTGGAGAGAACATTGGTGAACCTCCACGTAAGAAACCTATGAAGATATTCGTTCCCGTCGCGAGAGATCCGGACATGATAGATTTTTTTCCGCAACGAAACATTTTTACTCCACCGAAACTCAAGAGGAAAATCACGATTTCGATGGATTTTATGTCCTAAATCCGGAAGATAAGCCATTGTATGATGAACCCAATGCTTCTAATACACATGTATACATTAAACACAAGTTTAATCACATTTTTATAGCCTAAATCGATCTAAAGGTGAGATTTTTATGTCTCACCAGAACTACATTCAGCCCCTATTTAGAGAGCCAAATGTCTAAAACTAATAACCATTCGGTCCTCCAATAGGAATCAAGTAAGCCAATAATAAATGTGAAATTCGGCTCCAAAATGCAAAACTAGTTATGGGCCGAATATACATTCGGCCCATTCGATGAAGCAAGTTATGGGCCGAATATCTTAAGTCGATGGTTGAAGTTGCCAAATCCAGTTACTCCTTGAGTCCTTGTAAGGGGAAAATGAAATGCCAAAGCCAAATGAGATAACACCACCTTTGTATCAAGTCTCTTTCTTAGGGCCTGCCAACACATTTGTTAAACTTAAATGGATTAATTTTCGTTGTAGATATTGGCCATCATATGGTCCTAAGGTACCCACAGTTGGCTACATTAACAGACAAAAATGGCGTCAGTGCATTAGAAATGATGGCAGGAAGTCCTCAAGCATTTCTAAGTGGAACTCAACTCACATTTTGGGAACGTTGCATCTACCCATGTCTGTGTGTGTCTCTATAACAAATTGTGTGCTTGAAAATTCAAATATGTACATTCCGCACTATAACAAATTGCAACTTGGCCGAATTAATATTCGGCCCTAAAAACACAAACAAAATAGGGGCAGAATCCTTAAAAAAAATATACTTGAGAGCCGAATAGTTCTTCGTCCTCAAGAACAATCAACATTCGGCTCCTATTTTGCAATATTTTAGGGGCCGAATTATCAACTGTTCATGCTCAAAAACACATCAAACCGTCGATTTCACATTCAAAATCAACAAAAAAACATAATACAAAGATAATATTCAAAAACTATGATGAAATGGGTTTACAAAATTATCTTCTCATATGTCTCATCTTCTCTTCTTCACTCTTAAATCGATTTATTCATTGTAGTTTCAAAAATGTGGGTTCAATTGGATTGTTTGGGGGTTTTGGGGGTTTTTTGTTGCGATCCACTTGTTGATTTGTTCTCTCCATCTTATGAATTGAGGTGGATTTTGTGTGAACAACTTTGGGCTTTTGTGTAAGAAGGAGGAGAAAAAAATGATATGAATGAAATGATTTTGGGTTTAATTTGATTAGGTTTTTTTTTTTTGATCGTTGGCTATGACAAAGCCGAAAGGAAAACAGAATACAAGAAAGTAAAGAACGAACATAAGAAACAGGAAACAACATTATATCATGACTAGAGCTTCTTCCTGAGATATGCATTGTGAAATGCACGAGGGGATTTGGGGAGATATCCACGTCGCGTGAACATTATGCCTGATGGCATGCTTAGCGAGTAAATGGGCTGCTTCATTAGCCTCTCGCGGAACATAGGAAAAAACAACCTCTTCCATGGAACTGGTCAGTTGTTTAATTTGATTGACATATTGTAGTATTCTCCAGGGCACCCTTGTAAGTGAGCCATTCAAGGCATGTACAGTCTTCCATGAGTCGCCTTTTATCACAACATGCTGGTAATTCATATCTTTTGCAAGTTTAGAAGCCAGCAAAAATCCTGAAGCTTCAGCAGTTAATGGGATCCGAAAGTCTGCGACATCAGTCCTGGCACACAACAAACTACCTTGAGAATTTCTGACTACTACAGCGGCAGCATCAGCTCCAATTCGCCAGGCAGCATCAACATTCAGCTTCACAGCACTACACGAAATCCAGTTTTTACCAACAACATCATTAGTCACGGTTTGCATTTCAGCAACGGGCATACGCTGTTGGGAAGCTCGTAACGTCTTCAATGGTTACTGAAAATGCGATATGTTACAGTGCTCCGTGTTTTTGTTGGTGAAATTACCCGCCTACCCTCAATATTTCGGTGAACTTCCTAAGTTAGCCTCGACTTTTCTTTTCCTCGCCCAACTTTTGGTGTGATGAAATTTCAACCCCAGCAGCGTAACAAAACCTGTTTTTTATCTCAACGGAATTTTGTTGAATAACATTTGAGATAAATTTTGAAAATCAGAAAACAATAAAGAAAAATCACTGAATGAATTCATTTATTTTGTCCGAGTTTTGGTGATAGGGTAGAGAAAGAAGTTAATGTGTCTAGCTGAAAACAATTGAGACATAACTTCTATTCGTCTTCACCTCCATGGATTTCATCGCCTAACATTCAATTCCTTTCCCCTTTTTTTCCCCAGTGGATAATCCTTCGTTTGAGTCTGAGTTTCAGCTTGAGAAAACATCAACATCATTCAATCAGTTACTTCTTATGTGAACCTCGATTT